>PVJO010005226.1:0-35215 GCA_004026905.1 Hystrix cristata
TGGGCATTCTCACGCATGCTTATAACACATTTTCATCGTGTTCAGCCTCCCACTGTCCGCCCTTACACCACTCTCCCACTTCCATTTATTCCCTTCCTCTTGTCTAATCATTGTCTCCTCAGATGAGCTCAATCTTAAAATCCAGTGCTCTCAGAAATTCAGAGAATGATAAATAAAAAGTCATAACTAGACATATTATAGTAAAACTCTAGAATACCAATGCAAAGACAAGATGTTAAACCAACCAGAAAGCATCATATTATGTAAAACATCAATAATTAGATCGATACCAGTGTTCCCAATAGCAGCAAAGAAAACCAAGAATATTCTGAAATAGTACCTTCTTTCTACTGAGTGATACACCCATGGAAACAAACTTGCTAGCATTATGTTAAAATGAAGATCTTTTAAACAACCATGAAGTTAATAGCATATTCTCACTAAAGGAAATTCTGGGTTTTTGGAGGAGGTTGCTGCTGAGGATTGAACTTAGGGCCTCAGCACTTGCTAGGCAAATGCTCTACACTTGAGCTAAATCCCCAAGTAGCTAAATCCCAACAGGAAAGTCTGAAGAATGTGCTTTGAGAGAAGATAATCACAGCTGGGATGTGGGAGACTTATTATGAAGGTAATATGAGTAAATCTAAGCAAATATTGTATGAGTAAAGGTTAACCATATTCCCTAATTCATGGGCAGGGGAGTACAATAATGCTAAAAGAAGCACATATGTTGGGACAAGGTTACAGGAGGCCTTGATATCTGAGGACATAGCTACAAAGATGGGAAAAGAAATAACTAACACAAATTTCAGTATCATTATTATTACCTGAAGCAAGAAGATGAGATGATAAAATGGCAGTATGGGTGGGGCAACCTTCTGACCTACTGTCTATGTTCTATTTCTTAGTATTGTCGATATTCTTATTCCTTAGAAGTATACGTGAATGTGTGCACACATGTTCTTCATGTATGTGCATAGCACAAACCTTTCTATCTAAGACACCACTGAACTTACACTTGTGAATTCTCGTTCATTGTAAGTTTATCGTGGAGGATGGTGGAAGAAGGTGAAACTGCTTTCTCCCACTTTACCTGCAGTGTGGTGGTTAAAAGTAGCGTGGCGGATTCTCAGGGTTCCGTTCACACCATGTGTGAATTTATATAATTTGCTCCCCTTGTGCTTCGGGGCCTTTATCTCTGAATTAAGGAGAATAGTAGCATCTGATTTGTGTGGTTGTTACGAGGATTGAATGAATTCATATTTGTAAAGACTTAGAACTATGATATGTTCGTTAAGAAAAGAACTTAAAGCAAATCTCTTTGCCCTCATTTTTGCTGTTATATATTTTATTCTCAGATTCTGTAGAATATTGAAAGCAGAGAAAATAGCTCCAGGTATTTTGATTGTTTTTCTGTTTGGGGACATTTGATATTTTTGTAACATTGAGGTTTACAGTTGAGGAACATGGTCTACTCCTGTATCTATTTAGATTGGCCACTTCTTCAGGTTTACAAATTTCAGTATAGAAGGCTTGTACATCTTTAGTAAATTTAATTTAAGGTGTTTGTAAATCAGTACCATGCAAAATATATCTTTCATCAGAACATCACCTTCAAAGGTTTGCTGTTAGTGACTGTGAATACTAGTTGCTTGTGCAGATGGCATATTTGCTAATCTCATTTTTTCATTCTAATCATTTTTTTTTGGTAGATTCTCTTATTTTCTGCATAGGAAATCCTTTTGTAAAAGAAAATAGCAGTGATGTTATTTTTCTTCAAATAAGGGGATTAAAATCTAAGATGGGGATGGGTTATATTTTTAGCACAGTCCCTGACAGAATATATTCAATATCAGAACACTGAGGGCAGTTTGTTAGTTTGGAAGATTCTTTAATGCTTCCCTAATTCAATAGCACTCTGTTTCTTGCATGCATGCGTGTGTGTGTGTTCAAATCATTACTGCAGTTTACCTTGAAAATCAGAAGCAAACCTTACCTGCTCTGTCTTCATCATGAACTGTGGGTGCTATTGGAAAGAATCCAACTGCACACTTGGGCTCCTTCTAGTACATGTTGATAACTCTGTAACTCTGAAATTTTTTTCTTTCTTATCTTCCCCATAATACCTCGTGTTTATATACAGAGGTTATTTTATTAAGTGTTTTACTTTTGACTGGAGTAATTTTCCAAATCCAGCAAATTCTCACTCTTGTTTTGTGATATAGAGCTGAAGGTGGAGGCCATTTCTGTGAGACAAACATCTGCCAAACATTGTGCTGTTTTATAAAAATCCTGCTTTTAGGAAACAGTGAATTGCTTTCTTCTTCTTTTCTTAAGGGTCTAGAGAGTGTAGCAATACTGCAGATATTGATTTGTATTTCTTTCTTTCCTCCTGTGGTGGGTTTCATTTCAGGATTTCATTGTAAAAGCCAAAATAATAAGAGTTTTTCAAAAGTGAGAGAATATGGCAAATATAGCAACGATATAGCCCAAAATAGCAATTTTGAATATGAAGAAGTCCCGCATGGAAGATGTAGAAAGCTTATTACGTTACTTTGTCACTATACGGACACTAAACTTTGAGGGCAGTTTCCTGGAAGCATAGCGTTTCCGTCCTTAACCTTCAGTATGAAACATCTTAAAATCTAATATTGAAATATCAGACATATTAACAAAAGAAAGGAAAATACTTTAATGACTGCACCAGCAACAACAAAAAAGCGTTACACAACAGAAGTGTAACCGAACATATGCTTTGTCTTCTCCTGAACATCTGATTATTACTCTAAGATAGTCATCTCTATTTATAGTCAGCTTTTTATTGTGCTTAACAGGCTCTCCCGTTAATCCCCGACTGTCTTACTCCTCACACTGAATGAAATTCTCCTGAAGTCCAGGCCAGGTGATGAATGAACTTGGCCTCTTGGCTCTGAGAGTGAACTGGTGGAGTCTGATTGTCTAACCGGCTGTTCTCGCTCAATGACATCAGCGTGTTTCCCTCCAGGGTGATAATTGCTCAGACCTCACTGTGGCTCATTTCTTTATAATGCCCATAATGGTGCTTTTTCAAGGAGGGAGCTGCATATTTTAGTGCTGTGATAAAATGCAAGAAGGCTGCTGTTGGAATGTGGCTGGCCCCATCTTGTGTACAGCAAGGAGCTTTGTGTTTCTGATGGCCATTTCACACTTGCACATCTGGGAACTGGTGCAGCCTTCGTGTGTTCCCACACAAGGATTTGTGAGTTTTCCATATTCTGCTAAGAATGAAGAATGCTTGTCTAATCTCAGTCATTTGTTTGAATGGTGTCAGAGGCAAGGGGACTAAGTGGCACACTCCATCCTCACTCTGTAAACCGAGGCTTGGTTGAGGCTGGTACTTGGAGTGACCCACAGCTGCCGGGCAACCGCGGATCCTTCTGTCCTGCGGAAGATGCTACATTTTGATGCAGCTAATCATGGAGCTATAGAAGGAAAATTTCCATTTTGTATATTTGCTACAAACCAAAAATGTAAATCATAAATAAGAGGAAGCCCATCCCACTCAGTGGGCACAACATTCGAAGTTCTTTGTGTTGCTTGCTGATGCACAAGCCAACCGTATGGATCTCTGTTTGCTCAAGCCATAAGTGGAGCCGTCACCCCAGCCATGACCAGTTGCAGGAGGCGCACATCGAAATGCGCTCTTGTTTGTCCTTGAGTCTGGAGACCCACACAGTCTCTGTTCTGTTTTCCCGTCATCTGCCCAGGACATAGACGTTCTGTGGCCCTGCTGTCTTTGAGCATCCTTTCCTTGCTTAGTCTGCCGCTCCTCAAAACATTTTTAATCATAAAGGAATAGCAGCATCTTCATTGGGAAAATTCTGCATTGCACAAATGTATATGAAGCAGATAGCTGGCATCCAGTTAAATTATCCTCTTATCAAGAAGTTGCCCCTTGCAGGGTTGACATGCCAATCTGTTCTCAGCAGGTCATTTGGCAACAATGAAACTGTTTAGCCTGTGGGCTCTGAGGTCATTATTTTGGCAAAATGCTTTGAAGGTAAAGGAAGCGTTGCTACTGCGAGAAGCTGAAAGGTCATCACCCCCAGATACAGGTCGCAAATTTATCTTAGGAAACCTGCGTTGGTCTCTGATGAAGGGTGATTTCTGTCTCACATATTTCTGTGAAAAATGATCTAGTTCAGGGAAGTTTACCTGCCAGTGTGTAATTCACACCCTCGTTGAGGAATGTGAGGCACAGTCTGATCAGTTTTAAATGGAGCCCACCACCTTTGCCACGCGAAGATCATGGATGGGTAACTCGGGAGTTAGATGCAACCTAAGAACCACTGGTGTTTTTTATCATTTCAACTACTGGAAAAAGAAAGACAAAAACAAAAACAAAAACAAAAAAAAACACAAAAAAACCCAAAAACATTCAATCTTCTGTCCAAGAGTCCCATGCCTAAAACAGTTATTTTCTAATAGCATAGTATGGTTAAGAATATGTAGTTTTGCAATGTGGAAAATCTTAGATTCAAATCTCTATTCTAATGTGTGACCTTAGACAATTTAAACTATATATGCCTCAGTTTCTTCCTCTCTACAGCTTTAATAGCCTACATCATAGGATTCTTGAGGAGCAGAAGGAAGATATTTCATGAACTGTGTACATTGTAAGCATTAATAAACACAAGAAAATAGAATTGATGTGTGGCCATGTCAACAGAATAGAATTCATCTTCATATTACTTTCTTTCATAATGTGCTTGTTCTTGGAATAAGTGATGCCTAATTAGTATTCTTTCCTTGGATAAATGTTAAATGAGAAACAATTTAGAAGCAACATATAAAAGCTACAGATTCTTTTAGAAGTGAGAGAGTAATAGAGTCTTGTGCCTGTATTACTTTAATGCTTTTGTCTTCGGCTGTGTCATTGAATGGGTTTCTTTTCAGAGCACCAGCTTCCATGTCCCTCATCAGACTGGGCATTCAACAAATCCAATCCGTTGTCAAGACACGTGGAAGTAGGTGGCCAATAAATATCAAGCTAATGTTTGTTGTCATCTCTGTGATGCTATCATCAACCAAGCAAAGGGTGAAACACTCTGCAAATCTCTCCCCTAAACCCTTGGTTGCTCTCGCATGTTCGCTTTGAAAATGCTCCATTGATGGAAACTGCTGACTGATGGAAGCAGGTTGCAGGTCTGCTCTTGGAGATACGAGACAGAGATCAGACTGCCCAAACTTCTCGTCACTCTCGTGGATTCAAGGATGGAATTTGCCCCCTTGTGACACCCAGAATTAATTTATTCACCTAGTAGTTTCTGAACAGTGCACTTTATCTTGAAGTATACCACATTTACTTGTAGTTTTCTTAAATGTGAAATTAGGAATTGTTAATATAGATGAAAGCGCCTTAATTTTTGTGAACCATTCAGGGATGCCTGTTTAGAACACAGCAAGACAACAACAGAGTTACTTATATAAGACCATTTCCAGAATAAGAGAAAATAACTTTGAAGTAGAAATAGATTTGCATTTCTGTTGTAAAATCTAGAAAATACACAAAAATACTTACTCGTTCACTAGATGCACTCCCTCTTCTATACCTTATATATATTTATTACTTTAATTATTGAACAGTCATGTAAAGTAAGGGCTCTTGTGATGCTCTTTTTGAAAATGGAACATGAAGTGTATACAGAAGAATTAGATCAGTCAGCAGCAAAGCTGGGGCTGGAATCCTGGCAGCAGGGTCCCTAGTGTTTGCTTTCACACTCTGTGTTTTTATGTTCACATTGTTCAGTTGCTTCATTATGCCTCACTTCTGAAGGAAATAAAGAGGAACCATGGAGAGGAGCTTCATTTATTCATCCATTTCTATTTTTGGCACAAGCATAAGATAAGTGTGCAAATAATCCCAAATCTGAAGTCATGATTTGGTTTACTTTTCTTCCCTTCTTGTTTCAGGACATCCTGGTAACTATGGAAAGCAAAATAATAACCTGAAAGCATGCAATATCAAATGGTACAAAATGGTCAAGACTTGAAACTATGATACAGAGATTAAGGGCATAACTTTGGAACCAGTCAGCACTTTAGAGGAGACACTTAAACTCTCTGGGTACCAATCTTCTCATTGTGAAATGGGACAAGTGACAGTTCCCAAATACCTAGAAGTGTCTCAAAGGAGAAGTTAAATAGTGCACGTGTAGTAGTATCTCAGGCGGGCAGGGGATATATTCTTCACTTTCTACAAAACAACTTAATTTCTATTTTGAACTCATTCTTCTTAGCTGGTACTACTTTTAACCGTAGTCATTCGGGGAACTTGCTCTTCCCTGCAGTCTGGTCAACATTCCCATAATTTCTCTGGTGCCGGTACATTTTGAGAACAGTGCATGTTCCTCCAATAATATTTGTCATTTGGTTAGGATGAATAGGTGATTTAATTCTCAGTCTTCCAAAAAGTACTTTGAAAGCCCAGAGTCAAGTCCAGCGTCCCAAGCAGCTTAGTCCTCCAATCCCAATGCTGTAGAACCAGCACCACAAGGGGATGGTGACTGTCAGGAAGGAGGTTGTTAGATCATCTGTCTTCCATTCACCCCATTAGCTAGAGACATCCATCGTGCTTGCCCATTCATCTCTTCAAGGCTGGCTTCCTACTGATTCTGTGCCACACTAAGGCACCATCTACAAAGAATCCTCCTCAGCCGTCTTCTCAGCTGGGCTTGTTGCCAGTGTCACAGTATAGAGGCCAAGTGTCCCCCATACCCTGGAGGCCTGGAGAGACCTCTCTCATCCTGAGACTGTTCCCCTAGCGGATGGCAGCTCTTTCTAGTCTTTGGTGGTGGTGGAGTGTGCATTTGTGGGGCAAGACAAGTGGGATCCTGTCCTCATGAATCCCCTTTCTTTCAGAATTTAATCTTAGGAATATAAATTCTCGATGCTATTTCTAATCCCGTCTCCTGACTCCCTGAGACAAAGATGCAATTCCCCATCACCTGAAGAATAGAGAAGGGAATATTGGAAGGGGAAAATGGAACGAAGGAGGAAGAGAAACACACCTAAGAACTGTAAACTATGATGCCAGATTATTACTTAAGGTTCAGCCTAGAGAAATGAGTACTCATCAGAAGATTGTTGTGTTTACTACATCCTTGCTGTGTTGTTGTTATTGACAATAACTAAAGAGCACAGAGAAAAACAGAACTACCACAGATCAGAGGCAAGAGAAGGATTTGTACCAAAAAAACCAAGCCCAAGGCATGCTAGGAGCATCCCGTCCTGTGCCTCCGAGGCCAGGGGATGTGGGTGCTCTGCGCTATGCCTCAAGGGGGCGCTGTCTCTGGATACTGCTGTCTTTTTGCTCTTTGCCGCTGCTGAAGTTCTACAGGAAAATAAACTGTTGTGAGGCTGTTCTCTGAGTAAGACAGCCTTGTGTGATGGGATTTCTGCTTTGTGACAAAGCGTAAGTAGATCGGTTAATGATTAATAATCTGCATTGACTCTCATTGATTATGCTTTTGTTGAAGATAATGAACCAAGTGATTAGTAATGATTACACAGCCAGTTAGAGTAGAAACTATAAATCACTAGAGTACCAAGCAAATGCCTTTCCTTGTATTTAATACTTCAATTATTTTAAAAAGTCATGATTGAGGTTTATTTAGTCCTTCAGCAATATATACTGAGCACCTATGATATATCAGCATCGTTTTTGTGCATACGGCAAAGAGAAAAGTCCCAACTCTCACAGTTTCCATTCCAGTGGGGAAAACAGGAGATCTGCAAGTTAAAAAGGCAGTATGTATAGTATGCTGCAGTTTGGTAAATGCTGAGGAGAAATACAGCAGAAATGGAGGTTTGGAACAGGAGATGGATGGGTTTGCAGTTTTAGATAGAACGACCAGAAAGGTCGCAATAAGGCCTGTGGTGTCACTAGCTCAGCAGTATATCATGTACTTAGTGTGTGCAAGATGCTGGTTTCAATCCCCAGTACCAACAAAAAGAAAAAAGAAAAAGATGGAAGAGAAGAAAGAGAAGGAATGGGAGAAGGAGGAAGAAGAGGAGGAGGAGGAGAGAAGAAGGGAAGAAAGGAAAAGAAGGAAAGAAGGAAGAAGAAGGAAGGAAGGAAAGAAGGAAGGAAGGAAGGAAAAAAGAAGGAAGAAAGGTGAAAAGGAAGGGAAGAAAGCTCTCAATAAGAAAATAAGGTGGCATTATTTGAATAAACAGCTGGAACAAAGGAGTACGTCACACAAATATCTGAGAAAACACTTTTCTAGGCAGAAAGTTCAGAAAGTGCAAAAGTGCTGCGCCAGGGAAGGCCCTAAGTGTTGAGGCATCAGGAAGGAGTCCTGGGCGCCTGCAGCATATTGATTTAGCAGAGAAATAAGTAGAGGAGATGTGATCCCGGTGGGCAGGGGGTGGCAGATCACATAAGGGGAGCCATTTATAGGGGTTCTTTTTGCTCTGAAAGGGAAGTCAATGGAGAATTGGTAGCAGACGGGTGACAGTATCTGATTATATTTTAGGAGGGTCACTCTGGCTACTGTCTTGAAAGTAGACTGCAAAGGAACAAGGGTGTGTAGAAATTCTCTAATTTATGAGCTATTATGGAGAACAATTTAATGCTGTTGAGACCCATTGAATTCTAATTCTATAAATTCTCCTTTTATTGTGCTGCAGTCTAAGACTTTGAGAAGTGAAATTCTAACTTTTACATTGGAACTTCACATGCACTCGATACTCACTAATTGTGCGGAGGGTCATCTATGTTATGGGCCATGTGTGGCCTGTGAGAAGTCCCCAATTTACCACAGAAGATCGTGCCCAGGAAATGCACATTTCAGAAGTGTGTTTGTGTGTGATATAACATGTAAATGTGTAGACTTCTGGATTTATAGGGCAGGAAAATAGCATAGGATATCTGCTACAATCATGTGATTCAGGTCACTGCCAAAAACTCCAAGTCCGACGGAGCCAAAAATATTCTAAAGAGATGAAGACAAATAAAATGGTAATCCAATCTGGTTTCTCTTGGTTTTCTTCTCTTTCTTGTTGTAACAGGAAAGTGAGCATGTTTACTTCACTTGCTGATAATTTTAATTATCAAGTGTGCCAAACTCTCAAAAAACTACCTATTTTTGTGTTTTTATTATCAAAAAGTTAACATTTCAGCGGAGCTAGTCACACTGCTTTACCTTAGCTTCCTCGGACCAAGATGGAATCACCTTGGTAAGAGTTGACTCTCATACATATCAAGATGTAGCTGAACCGCACCTTTGAAAGAAAAGCACTCTCTTCATTTGCAATTGAAGGTTAAATAGCATTTTAAGGGAAGGCACCCTTAAAATCTGTGCTGCACTTTTCTTTCCTGTTACTGGGGAAAGGCCTTCCTCTGCGCTTGCCTACACCTGGTAGGGAAGCATGTTAGTGGGTTATATCAAAATTGACTGGGAGTGTGTCCACACTGTTTTGTTCTTTGAGAGCAGGGCAAGGTGTTACTTACGCCTAGTCGACCCGTCATACTCCCCGACTGGATGTTAGTTGTTCCATAAATTTTTATTGCTGATATGGTACTTAGCTAGCTGACTTTCATATCGGAGCAAATAGGGTGTGAGTCGGTGCTTATAAAGAGCAGTCGCCTCGTGCCGTGCCATTTTCTCTCAAGGATACATCAGGCACCTTCGCCATCTCGGAGGGCCAGTGGACAGAGATCTGAAAACTCAAAATCGTGACACGGAGGGGGTTCAAGTGTACTAAGCTTAATCCAAGGGATCGGTGGCACACAGGAGCACTGTTCCACTGTCTTGAAACTGTGGCAAGATTCACTGACAATGTTTGGTGAGAAGCTTGAGGAATGGATATTATTTCATTTATTAGACTAGGAAGTACATTCTAAGCCTTGGACACTGAAATCGACTACTGAAGTATAAGAGAAAAAGTGTCATCATTCTCCCAGCACTTAGGCCGTGGTTTCAGACTTACCGGATGAGTAGGAGAATATACAGTATCATCAGATCTGCAGATGAACCTGAGTGTGGGGACTGAATGAAACTAAATGTGAAATGTTTGGGTGAAGCTAATTGCGTCAGTTGATTAGGTTGGGAATCATTAAGGGGACTAGTAAACTACGCCGCGGGTGTGTCTGTGTGGACCGTGGGGGGCATGAGCTTGGGCACTATTATCTGGTTCCTGTCCCCATCCTTTCTGGCTCTGTTTCCCTTCTCTACTCTCTGGCCACTGTGAACTAAACAGCCATGTTCCCCCATGTTCTTCCACCATGATATTCCTGCCTTGCAGCCAGAGGACTGTGGAATGAATCCCTCAAACTGTCAGCCAAATTACACTTCTCCTCCTTTAAATTGTGGATGTTGGATTTTTTTTCCCTAGCAATGGGAAAGGTGACTAATGTAAAAAAGTTATGAAGAATGGTTGATGGAGAACTGTATTTTAAGAAGGTCATTTTGATGGCATATGGGGGTTGGATTGGAAAAGAAAAAGAGCAGAGACTTAGTGACCAGTTAGGTTAATGACAAGCTATTATGAGACAACAAAATCTGTAGGACCTTCACTGGAAACGTAGGCCGGGGTCCAGCCCAGTGGCGGCGAACCTACGGCACGTATGTGTCAGCCAGTGGTTTGTATCAGTGAACACTCTGACAGGTTCACATCACCCATCTAGCCTGTCTCGGTTTTACTTCTGGCTCCATGATCTTGTGCCAGTTGCTCAGTTACTTGGTGTTTCAGTTTCTCTATTTTAAACTTGCATGAAAATTAAGCCCACATGGAAGGGTATTTTAAGTAATACAGTAAGCGTCCACGTGAAGTAAATTACATACAGTTTCTACTTAATACTGTTTAGTGCAGTTAATATCTCATTCGAATGTGACAAGACCTCTAGAAACCCAAAATTTAAATAAAGGGTGAAATAAACGATAAGAGAAAGTAGGGAGGCCATTTTCAAATCGGAAAGGGAACAAAAAATGGAGGGAAGAGGGGAGGGAGGAGAGGGAAGAGGGATGGAAAAAGAAGAATCAAAGGGACAAATTGGAAATAGAGCTTTTGCAAATGGGAAGGAGACCAAGAGTTGGAAGGAACAAGGCGGTATGCTAGGGATAGGGGTTGAAAAAAGAATTAAGATGCATTAAATAAATGGAACAACTCCCCACAAGAAATACAGTCATTGTGTACTCCAAACATGTACTTAATAAATATTAAGAAAGTGTGTCACTCCTATTTTATAGGTAAAAATTAAGAAGATTTATAGTTTAAGTAACTGGATGGCTAAATCCTGAATATCATGTATTTGCAAATCACATGTAGGTACAACAGATCATGAGACAATGGTTGAAATAGGGTTTACTATCCATTAATATCTATTACTAAATTTTGCATTTTCTACTCTTAGTTAAAATTTTGCAATCCTGAAGTTCCAGTGCTCTTTAGAGTTGTGCTATGATTTAGAGCATTAGGATGACACTAAAGTGACCCCGTGGCGTACATAGGAAACAAGGGTCGGCCTTGTATGGCAGAGAAGTGTGGACTCTCAGTGGCAGCATTGCTCGGTGGGCGCGCCGTGCTGTGAAACCCGCATCTACACGACTCAGCCTGTGCCGGCATTTCTCCTGGCAGTGGGAGAGACAATCAGGAGACCCCTGGCTCCCAGTGTGATTACATTAGTATATTTTACAAAGTCGCGTAACTCTTTGAGAGGAAAACAAATCATCGCGTGGTTAAGTTTTCCCTTCTTCACACCAACAGCCCATAAAGGCCCATATTGTAGCAGGTCTGTAGATCGCAGGTCACAGTGTTCCTCCTGAGATGAGTCCGTTGTGGTTCATGTTTGTAATCCTGGGCGATGATGCCGTCCTCCAGCTGAACAGAGATTCACCCCTCCAGGTGTCCTTTAAAACATGTGGCCCTTCATCCTGCTCCTAGATGTGCACAAGACTGTGTCAAAAGTGAAATTAAAATTCGAGAATCATCTACGCTTTTCCGAGTGATTGGTAGTGAGTATTATTATTTCTGGTGTGAAAGCTATAGAAATACAGCAGTTTTTAGCCAGCCATCAGATACATCTTGAGGAGTGTTAAGAAAGACGTGGTAAAATTCTGTCTTCCTTGTGTGGAATGAAGTGCACAGATCGCCCTGTGGACGGGACCCAGCTGTCTCCCACGGCTGCTCCTGGCTTTGGAGGTCCAGGTGTAATGTGCAGCCTGCTTTGCTCACACTGGCTCAAGAACTCGCCACTTCACGGGATAAATGGTCCTCATAATTGTCATGTTTTTTGTATAGCAAGGAGAGCAAGATGAGAAATTATTCAAAATCGGAGCCATGTATTTAAATTTTCCATTGAACTTTTACTTAATAGCAACTCGTATGAACGCTCCTGTTAAATCCTAATTTCTGTAACTTCTCTCTAAAGCAGGAGATCCACCAATTGTATTCACCCACATGCCGAGCCCCCACCCGGGCAGCCTACCCAAGTCAAACTGAAACATCACCAAGATGCCATGAACAGTGGTGAGCCGGAGTTGACAAGTATGCAACAAACACTGAAGGCTGATTAAACATTATTAACTTATTTCCTTATGCAGCTCTAAATCTTGGTTCTATTTGTAAGGCACATGGTGACTTCCTTTTCTAGTTAAAAGTAAATCTAATATAGATGAAAATCTATAGTTTGTTATTACAAGCAACCATATACTTCTGATGAAATTGCTCTATAAAATAGATATAAAACCACCTATACCACTAAATCTCAGTTATATGGTGAGATGTGGAAACTGACGTCACTCAGGAACTCAGAATAAGACTGAACCCTCAGCGAGAAAGAATGCTGGACGGCAGCTTGGCTTGTCATTCTGTTTGTGATCGCACACACACAAACACACACACACACACACACACACACACACACACACACACGCACACACCCAGAGTTTAATCTTTAATATCGGTGGTTGAAATTTTGTGTGCCAGCTATAAAAAGTGAAAAAGAACTATTCCAACTTTTAATATGTTTAGAGTGTGGCTACACATCATTTCATAATTTCTATCTTATGAGTTGCATAATCTATTAGTTTTTAAAAGTCATCACATATAATCCCGGAACTTGTGAGACTGAGACAGGAGGATCTCTGTGAATCTGAAGCCAGCCTGGGTACATACCGATTTAAAAACCAGCTTAAACTACATAGCCAGACCCTGCCCTGTCTCAAAAAAATGTCATTGCATAAATGACACTATTTCCTGCAAGCAGTTCTGAACTCAAAATATATGACATAAAAAATATATACACACATATATAAATATATATATACAGAATAGAATTAGACAAAAATATACACATATAAATTTCCAGAATTCATTGAGAGCGGTGGCATTCAACCATATTTATTAGTTTTTCTAAATATGATTAAATTAATAGATGCATATTTTTATTATGTTAAGCTGCTCATCATGTGTTATATTTTGACTCTATATCCATAAATTCTCAAGCTATACCTTGATCCATGTTTGTATCAAAAAATGCAAACAATTTTTGGAATATTTTAGCATTTCAAAATGATCATAATCTTTGTAATATTAGAATCTGAATATCATGCTTTCTTATACTTATTTCCATTACATTTTAAACCAAATTAGTTGAAATGAGTTCAGTGCAGGACTTCTAACACATATCGTTACTGTAAAATATATTCATTTTTAAAGTATAATTCAAGCCTAGAACTTTCAGAATGGATATAGATAGCCTAAAATTGGGCAGCCATTTTGTAACAAGATAAGAGAGGGGAGTTGAGGCAATTTTATTTTGCCTTTTATCAAAAGACTGATTATTTTCTTACAGGAAAACCATTAGTGCAAGTAATTAGTAGATTGTGTTTTACTGACCAGGCTGCATTCTAATTTCTACCATAGTGTTACTGTATTCTCTATGCATTTGCAGGACTATGATTGCATAGAAAGGTTTGGACTAGGCCAGCAAAGTAATGAGCCCCGTGGAAATAGGAGGGGTAGCAGAGGTGCAGGAGGGGTTGACGCACAGCCAGGACGCCGAGGCCGGGACGCCGAGGCCGTGCCAGGAGCAGTGGGCTTGGGAGACTTCAGTTGGAGCGTGCGCGTGCGACCCGTGATGGACGTTGTTTCCTTCAAAGTGAAATGTGAAGCAGGACTCGTCACTGATGCAAAGAGGTAGATTTACCTAATCAGAGAGAACTGGGAAGTAAGCAAACAAACAGCAATAACATCCAACCTAAGATTAGAAAGATGGAGTTGTGGTAGCAAAATACCCTTATTTTTTGAGACTTAAATACAGTTTTCATTTTTTTATCTACTTGATTGCATATGAAGCATAGTACATTTTGCATAATTTTATGTACTATCTTTTTTTTGAATCCATCACAACCTGTGGCACCAAATATTCGTAATAATGCTATATTATAACAACATTTTTAGTTTTTTATCGAAAAGTATTTATAAATTTTGTCTAACCTTTTTGAGTATGATCCATCTGTTAGGTCAAGTTCTATAATATGGATGCAATACAGTTGACTTCTCAGATTTATGTGACCGTTTAAGGCTCTAGCTATCTACAGGGTGAACATGTGTGTATTGTAGATGTGTATGTATGTGTGTATATATATATATATAATATATTTGTGAGTACATCCATATTAAGTGTTTTACTTTGATATTTTCTCTTAACACCTTCCAATCAAGTGAATAGTTTCAGATTGTTTTTCAAGAGTTTGAAGCACATGCAAATTTCACTGAACCTTTTCCCAGCAGCATTTTAACTTTTGGCCACCCTCTCCCCAAGATATTTAAGTGGTGGAAACAGAGGTAATAGCACCTACGAGATACTACAGACTCTTACATACACCTAAGTTACCTTAATACTGTTTAGCGTAGTGATGTGATAGGCTTAGATAAGAGAATAGAGGTTTCAGTCAGCAAATCTAAATAGATATGGATATAGATATAGATCCGGCATGTAGATCTAGACATATGTAGATACACAAACACGCACACATCATGCACTTAATGCCCATATCTTTAAAAAATAGGAAAATGGTTGTTTGTTCATTCTTTTCAGGCTTTCCTTCTGTGATTTCTCTTCTGTGATTAATATACTTCAAGATTACAGAACCCCACACTCACAAGGGAATTCCATAAAGATATCAAGGACACCTCAGCATTCTTGGAACTTACAGTTCTGGCAAAAGGAAATGTTAAATCTCGGGAACCTTTCCCAATAAATTGGTCTCCATGATGTTTTCAAAAGGCAGACCTGTGGCTGAGAATTCTGAAGAAGAGTACAGCTCTAGAACCTGGTAGTTATCCCTGCTGATGTTGTGAGGCATAGGACAAGTCCACGCAGAAAATCTTAGTTAATTATCTTTCTGTAGATCAAAGAATGATTGATATCTTTAACAAAGTTAAAGTCATTTTTATGAATCAAGTCTAGAACACTGACTCCTAACACTCTTCCCACCTCTACTCACTCCAATGTGCAAGATGTTAGTAAAAATGAATTTATGTTAACACCACAAGGAATTTTCTGCACAGTCATTTGTCTGTTCTGGGTTATGATATCATAGTGGATCTCTTATTTATTTTACATACCAAATTATGAGAAGTTTTGGGTATCTCAATACAATATACCCTCATGTTATACAAGGACAATAGTACTTAATTCCTATATTTTAAGGCAGTGAATTGTAAAAAGTGATGCATATATCTGATACATTTTATTTTCTCTCCAACTATAACAGACTTCTCTTGGTTTAGAATTGCAGAATCTTCTTTGGGATGGTATCCCTGGTCGCAGTTACACAGTTTCTTTTTGCATGAAAAATCCTTGATTTATTTTCTATGAATTTTTAAGTGTTGATTTCTTTACAGTAAAGGTTTGCAGAATCAGTTAGGAAGAAAGTCCCTTTAGAGTTTTGTTTGTCTTTCCAATCCAATTATACTGTAGAAACTCACTTCATGCTTTTATGTGATCGTCTCAGTATGTTTCAACTCAGTATGTTTAAACTTACTTTTAAAGTTTATTTTATTAGAAGTAATGTTTGTGATATGTAATAAACACATTCGTTGTGCAGTGTATCGGTTGTCTATCTATCCTTTATTTTGATGTTTATAGTATTTAAAATTCGGATTTCTCGTGTTTATATTATTTAAACTTTGGATTTCCCATTTATCTGCGCTGCATGTAATATTTGAGCTGTGTTTTATTTGCTTCACTTTAGCATTACGATCTCAAGGTGCCTCTATTTTCCATGAACCCATGTGTATGTAATGATTGAATCATATCATGGTAATAACAAATACAGCTATGTGACTAAGCTTGAATTTGTGTCACCAAGAAGCACTATGTGATGATGCAGTACTAATGATGACAGGAGACACGTGTAGATGCAGCCACCTCTCATAAGCACAAAATTGAGCTCATGCCACTGTGAACTGAACCCCGACAGGCCCACAGCAGTGTAGAAATACATAAAGTAGAAAAAGCCCTGCTACTAAAACATTTTTATTAGTTGGTGTTTTGTGTTTTTTCGTCAAATTATCAGTGTACTCTGAAGAGGAATGGTATGATCAGTTCATAGAATGAATGCAAATCATACTTGAAAGTATAGCAAATACATATTATATACATTCATGCACATAAGAAATGTGTGTGCAGTATATTCTACATGTGCAGTATTATATATGCATATGCACATTTAATACTGAGAAGTGATTCCACTCTTGTCCCACGTTTATAGTCTAGACAAATCATCTTCAATTAACAGCAGGGTAATCTTGGTCAAATTAATCTATCTGTGCCTCGTTTTTTCATTTATAAAATGGAGATACTATTGCCTAGCTCGTAACACTGCTTACCTTCATTCAATAATCTCAGGTTTGTACCATGGCTGGAATAACTTTAAGTTTTAACAGAACTGTATGAAATATGTGTGCACATGGGCAGAGCAACTGTGTATAAAATTTAGCAGTGCTCGTAATGCTTAGAATGTTTAAGGTATGAACTTTATTTTGTAGCTTGACAGAATTTATCGTTGCGAACATGTCCCATTTATCTGTGCTGCATTAAGAGAGTCTGGTGGCGTTCCCAAAGCTGATAGAGAATGCCGTATCTTACTACATTCACCATGGACAGCCACAGGCACCTGTCAACAGAAAAACAGATACTATGAACACCTGTTTTCACAACGGCATCTCTATATCTCTTTGAATTCAGTAATATGGTTACTTAAAAGGACACAGAATTTATCATGCCAGAAATAGCATTCCTGTGACAAATGTTCCACTGTTCCTGCTGCCGTTGGAAATGGTGTTCTCTTGTCTTCCTGCCTGCGATTTCTGCTATAACCCTCGGCCACGGTGCCTTGCCAACGCACGGTGCTGATCTGGGTAACATTTCAGTTTTCATTTTAACTCCTGATTGGCCCTTCACAGTCAGAGTACATGAGGCTGTCGCTCCATCTCCCGTCCTTATGAAATTGAATTTTACAGAAGAGACGTCAGCTAGAATTTGAGAGGTTTGATTGTTGCCCTCCCTACAGCTGCTCTGCTCTGGTCCCGGAAGAGGGTTAGGAAGCTGGTGCCGCTCTGCAGGCGGGAGGACAGCATGAGCAGGTGGGAGCGAGGAGACGGAAATGGCCCTGACACGCAGGTCACGATGATGCCCTCTGTCCCCAGCAACACTGCGCCACACCCCCAATCCCGTCTGTCTGGGAAGAAACAATTAATGATGGTGGCGGCACTGTTAATTCATTGCCTCAGAGGAGGTCAGGGAGCTAATGGAAGGAGGACAAGAGTATGGGAGTGATATTTACCCTGTTTGAGTTCATAAAATAAAACTTTACAGAAAAACACACAAATATTTATTAAGAGCAAAACTGAAAGCTGTCTATACATTGCTTCTATGCTAGTGATACATGAGGCATATTTTTGGATTCTTTATCAGCTTTTTAGAAGGAAAATCTGCATTTTTATCTAGTTGACAAGTTTCAAATTCTCCAGATGGCAGCTTTAATATACTTAATATGATTTTGCTGTTAAAAAATAGCAATAGAGTTTTCTCTAGAGAAAGTCATTTGCAATGGGAAAACAATACCATATGATACATGAAAATAAGAACATTGTGAGCTATTTTTGTTATTTGGCTTTTATTGAGCTCTCAGTGAATACAAAATGAGAACCTAACAAATAGATGATGCTGATGTACTTAGCAACTTATCCTTCCCAATTGCGGAAAGTCCCTTATGAAAATGTGACCAAGCCATCCTTCATCTGCTCTTCTGGCTCTCGGTAATGTGGGCCACATAAAATTGTTTCATGTATGTTTGCTGCCTGAGCAGCAGGTGATTCAGAAAGGAATTAGAAACAGATATGAAAGGCCATAGGGGGTATGATTTAATCAGCTATACCGAGGACCTCTTTGACTTTGTGAGAAATTGTGCTCTAAGAGTCATTTCAGACTAGTATATCTCATTGAAGATGAATTCTTTCAGAAATCCTGAAGATGATCGGCCGTCTTCTGACCCGTTTCCATTCCCATTGCCATCCTCACGCCTCTCGAGTCTAAGACATCTGCTCGGTACTTGCAATACTCTGTTAGTGCTTACAGAATGTATTATAAAAAGCCCACAGACACTGTCTTCTGAACATTAGACACTTCTGTGTTGTAAATATTTACTCATTTAGCTTGATTGTGAATCAGGAAAGACTTCGCTGTGAGGATGCTAGAAATTCAAGGTCAGACGGATGCTTCACACGCCCTCTCACCTGTCATGTGCTTTGAGTGAGCCATGAAAACTACCTACATCAGCTGTCATTTTGATGTGTTCCGGTCCTTCAGGGAAGTTAGATTTCCACTGAGTAAAATTATAGACTCTGTGGAGAAATCAAAACAGTGCTATGTCTACCAAGAGGACCTGCATGGTGATCTTTTTACCTCATTTCACACAAGGATAAGGAAACTTTAAACTTAATAAATGAGACTCAGGCTATGAAGGTTTGAAGCTATTTTACAGCAAAACTCCTGATAAATGTCATTTTGTTGTGACTTCCCAGGAATATTATTCTGCTAACTGCATTGATAGCAGAAACTTTCAGTTCATTTTTGCCAAAAATGTTCTGTTCTAACTGAACACATCTGTACTATGAATTGCACGATTTGTAGTAATAGAGTAATAATAATAATTATCATTATTTTCCATGGCTCATAATGATTATATGAAGTTTAACACCATAGAGTTATATATGAAAATACACATTATCACGCCCTTTGAACTTCTCTCTTGTCCCAAGAACAATGAACTTCTTATATCTACTTGCTAATTAAAATAAGGAAGTATTTGGTAATAAAGTAGATGTCCTTAACAACTGTAAAATAAATACTATGATACTGTATTCTATTCAGCTGTTAATGATTTGTGACTAAAAATGTGGATGTCGGAGTTAGAATGACCAGGGTTTGATTTACCTTTGCAGTCATAATCTTGGACATATTCACTCTGGCAGAATCAATTTACTTACCTGTTAAATAAAGATGATCTTAGATAATCCGCATATAATATA
Source organism: Hystrix cristata (assembly GCA_004026905.1). Classification (NCBI taxonomy): domain Eukaryota; kingdom Metazoa; phylum Chordata; class Mammalia; order Rodentia; family Hystricidae; genus Hystrix; species Hystrix cristata. The sequence continues at coordinate 19,585 of PVJO010005226.1, forward strand.
TATAAAAGTAGGCATTAACTTTAAAAACATATTAAAGCGCTTATTCTAGTATCTAATATAATAAAAAACAAAGTTAAATATTACATCCAAAACAAGGCATACTCTTTATTCAGTAAGAGAGCAGACATTTATGATATGATAAAGAGATATTAGGATAAAAACTAAACATTTTTAAAATTACTACTAAAATCATTTACTGATTATGTACACAGACACACACACACAAAATTTAGCCTATCAATACAAAGCTCAAAGGTGACAAAATAATCAGGTTACATGATAGATTCAGTTCAACTATAAATAATATTTTTGTGTTCTTGTGTTAATTTGTGTTACTTTTTAGAAGACATTTCTATTTTTTTAAACTCATAAGATATGTTAGTCACCAACTTATCTTTTTATGGCGTGAGTGTTGACTCTGAAATGGTTACAAAATGTTATGCAGAATGAACAGCTGTGAGAAATATAAATGATTCAGTTATCACAACAACTAGAATGTTAGGTGGCATATTTAGAATTATATAGAAATGAAATTATTACCAATAGACTGAAGAAAGTCTAAAATTAACTATTTGACAATTTTTCATCTTTAAATAGCCCTTTTAATTCAAATTTAGAAAAATGTGACTGTTTGATTATAAACACCATGTACATTGTGCCAGCAACACCCTGTTAAGAAAATGCACTTCTGTAAAAAACAAGAATACTTGTTTCTGTTTCTGTCCTTTGAATTTATGCCAATCTTCACTAATATCTTCTCAGAAACCTATATTGCGCTTAACAATATGAAGACAGTATTTTTAAATAAATGCTGTTATCACATTTGAGAGGTAGAGAGAAGAAATAAACAAAGGAAATGGTGCCGTTTGATGCCTGTTTTTCTGTCTTAGTACTAAATTAGATTTGATAGTGAGGTTTTAAAATGGGCAGGAAAACATTCATTTATAAAGCCTCCCCTCCAAATAATTAAGATTTTTCAGGGATATCAGTCACAGTATAATTTGTATTTGCCACCAATAAAATAAGAAACATTTGGTCTTTTTGAAGTACAGCATGCCAACAAGAAAACACATTTAGAATGATATTTGTAGTAAAATACCAGTATCTAAATTCGTATGTTTCTTGAAATATGAATTAATAATAGGCATCTTAGGATGCAACCCAGGCATCTCTACACATTATTACCTGTCATAAATCTTCATGAATACTTAAGGTGCAGGTATTATAATATCTCATTTTACACATGAAGAAACTAAGATTCATAGAGACTGAGGAACCTTTTATGATCACATAATGAAGTAGAACTAAACATGATTCTCTAATTCTAAGGCTTGAGACCTAAACCACTGTGATATATATGACATATATATTTTGACTTAAGTTGTAATTAGAGCAATGGAGATCATCTCTCCTTTGTGTTCTTTGGTGGTACTGCTGGTGGTGTTGGTGGCATTGGTTTTGGCTGTGATGTTGGTAATGAGTTTGGTTTTTTTGTTTGTTTTTCCTTTCTAAATAAAGCAATTCTACAGAAAGCCGAAAAGCCTGGGTTCAATTTAATTGAGGTGACTTGTTACATCTGCCTCATTTTGGCCAAACTCCTTGTAATGGTATTTTGTTTTCCTCCGTACATGCACACACACACACACACACACACACACACACACACACACACACACACTGGAGTAACTCCGGTTATTCAAGTGTGACTAGTCTCCTCCCCCTGCTCTTCCTCCTCCTTTCCTCCTCTTCCTCCTCCTCTTTCTCTTTATCTTCTTCCTCTGCCTCTTCCTCCTCCTCCTGTTCCCTTTTCTTCCTTTTCAGTACTGAGGATTGAACCCAGGACCTTCATACTAAGCTACATTCTCAGCCCCCTTTTAAATTTAACTTTTTATTTTGAGAAAGGGTTTCTTTCACTAAGTTGCCGTATTCCTGAGGCTGGACGACTTGTGACCCTCTGGCTTCAGCCTCTCGTAGTGCCAGGGTTATAGGCATGCACCACTGCCAGGCTTAAAACTCTTCTCCAAGTTTTTTTATAAAGTCCTGAACTTTATCTCTTATCTTCGTCTGTATTTTACACATATAACCATTGCAGGCCCTATTTCAAGTTTATTCTCATTTTATATAGAGAGAAGTTTTCTGAGTAAGATGACAGAAACTTTTCTGTACTATAAATGTTTTCCTGCATATGATGTTTAAAAACTGGCATGTATTTTCTCCCTTGCCCACTCTGAATAATACAGAGTATGGTAGGGAAGGGGAATCGTCAATCGTATTTACATACCATTTTGCTTTATGGTGTTGTGATATTTTAGGCAATATTATAAATACACCGGTGCCTTGGTCATGTTGTAAGATGATCATGGTCTTTACAGTTTTACTGGAGATTGGTTTAGAAATGAGACATTAACATGGGGCCCCCTCACGAACCCGGGATTAGCAGGTCCTGAGTGTGCTTGTCTGTACCATTCACTGCAGCAGACCACAGGGAGGTCGAGGATTAGCATGGGAAGAGCTAGCAAAGTGGCAGAATTGACACACCTATCTGGGTCCAAGCAGAACTAGCGGCTTTATCAGAGCGAACAGACAGCCAGGAAAGGGAACTCCTGTGCGAGGGAGCTGGGCATGGGGAAGCTTGAATCCCAGGGAAAATATCTGAGGGACAGAGCGTCCAGCTAAAGGAACAAGGTCCTGTTTTTATCAAGGAGACAGAACCAGACGTTTCCATTTCTTGTTCAGGGTGGCTTTGGAAGGCCTCAGTGAGCAAGACACAATGAATAGATGCACCCGAGTAGAAGAAACTGGCCAAGCTTGACTGGAGAAGAAAAGTCAATGGCAATCTCCACTGACAAATTCTGACAAAGAGATGGTGTGACTGAAGATCAGGCAGGAGGTTTATGTAAACTTTCTTGGTACCTAAAGATGAAAAAGAACTCCAGGCACATCCTGGGAATGACTTTCCACCTTTCAGTGTTCATCTGGGATTTCCCTAGTGTCTTGCCTTTTCTGTGCTCTAACAAGACTGATTTTGCGTGTTAGGTAAGTGGTCATGAATTGCAAACAATTAAAATGCAACCCAAGCAAATGTAAACTAGGTGTAAACGCAAACTAAATTTAGTGCCTTGTATTGAATCCTGGAACTTCATGATTTATATTTTGTTAACTTTTGACAAGTTTTGCCATTTCCTGGAAGCCCAGTTTGTTGATTCGAATGGACTTAGGATGGCGCCGTCTCTCCTTGTCTGCCTGAACGCAGAGTCTCCTTGTCGCTTTCAGCTGAGGGTTCCAGCTGCCCAGAAAGCGCAGATTCTCACATAGGTCTGTCTGGGGACATCGACAGAGCAGGCGACACAGACAGAAGAACTGGGATATCCATAGATGAGTTTAATTTCAATTTATAATTTAATACCACAAACTTAAGTTGATCATTCTCACCCTTTAACAACACATTATTTGAAAGAAAAGAAATCATTTTCCACCATGACAGAATCAGAAGCCTACTTGTTTACTCTCAAAACCTTGGTATTAAGCTACATCTCATATTGCCTGTTCTACTCACAAGCTAAAATGGAAGGACACAAAGTTACAATACTATTTGTGAGAAAAACCAATAAAGAAAATTTAGTTATTGATAACATTTGTTAGCCAAAGTAATAAATTTTTAATTGGACACTTTATTTACAAAGAAGAAAAGAACTTTAGTTATTAGTAAAGAATGATGTCTTAGTGAGACCAATTTTGGGTCCTGTCTGTTGAGAAAACTACATGTAAACAATTTATTCTTCAAAATTTCATGTTGCAATACATGTGATTTCTGATATTAATGTTGAACAACAATATATATTTAAGCAACGCAAAGGTTTCCCATTTACCATGCGAATATTTGAAACAAATTTCAATTTCCCAAATTGAAACAAATTTGTTAAATACTCTTCTAAGAGACAAAATTTAGTTTAGCAAATATTTACTGAATTGAGCCCTGTTTTCTGATGTGTAAGTTCAGGAGTGTTAAGTGAGTCACTTCCAGTTCAGAAAACCTGTAAGTTTATTTATTTGGAAGATATTGAACAGCTATTTCTAATGATCAGTTATTGTCACTGAAAATAAGAGAGTATTTATAATATCTTCCAGAAAGCATTTTGAAAATTTTATCAGCTTATTGTAGTCTACTATATTAACTGTCACTATTAAAATTCACATTTATTATGGTGCAAAATAAAATGGTAATTTTCATGTTTTCTACTTCACACATATACATTAAAGAAGAATGAATGACATTTCTTCTGATATTTATGATTTCAAAACCAGAATTGACCCAGAATTTCCACCTGTGAAGAATTTACCCTATGAAAATACTAGCATACATTTATAAAATTGTTTAATGTATTCATACTGTTATAGTCAAAAGCTAGAAACAAATATCAAAATTAAAATACAGTCCTTCAATAAGAGAAAAATGAGTTAGATCTATGAAAAAAAGTTTTGCTATGATGGAAAACCTTATGAATTATCACTAAATAAAACAAATTTAAAATATCTAATCCCTAAGGGAGATTGCAGTTCCATTTATGCAAATAAAAGTGATATGAAAAGATTTTACACATGCGTGATAGATTGTGCCAACATCCTGGCATCTACATTTAAAATGCTACTGAAGGCTGTCGTGTCAACAGTGCGGGCCCGGCTTGGCACTGGTTTCTTTTGGAGGAAGACAGAGACTCGCAGGCTTCTCTGAAGTTTGTTAAAGCTTTTTCGTAAGATTTCTGCCATACTCAGGCTCGAGGCAAGTGTAACCTTTACAACAGTGTCAAAGAAAGAAAAGAAAGTGAATGGTAAGACAGTTCATAGACACGAAACCTCAAATACAATTTTATTTTGCTTAAATTTTATAAATAAAATTCAATAGAAACCAAAAATGTACTAATTTTCTACATATAAAAGAATGACAACAGGTTATTGACAAAAAATTTGGTTATTCCAGTAGATACACAAAGAGTAATTGGTAAAGATTAGCCCCTATTTCTGTTAAAAATAAAACTTTGTAAAAAATAGTGATGAAAGGGTAAAGAATTCTTTGTGGTATCAGAGAACCGAAGCAAAATGTTCTACATTATACAGCTATTCTGTACGTACCAACAAAAGGATCCAAAATTCACACATAACAAAATAAATAAGCAATGGTGTATATTTTTCCAGGCTATTCCTTCATTATATATCAAGATTCAAAAGATATTGGGTACATACATTAAAAAAAAAGTCCCATAGGCAAAGCTAGAACAATAAAGAGAAGTTAAAGAATCAAATAAATAAACAAAACTCTGCCGATTTTCCTTGACCAAAGATGGTATAGTACAGTGAACTGACAAATGAGATTAGAGATTCTCTGTGCTACTCCAAAATAAACACAGTAATAAAATAGTACACAGTACACCCTATCACTAGTATATGTCTCCAACATAACTCATGAAACCTTTTGGGTTCGGGACTAGATGTAGAGTGAATGGAGACAGTAGGGACATACCGCAGGCCGCGATGCCAATCCTTTTAGAAATTTGAATTCTACAAATGGCCCACTGTGGCACATGCAACATTGGCAGAGAGGCTTTTGAATTGAGGTTTAAATTCCTACTGTACTACTTAACATTTTTTTTAACTTCAGGACAATCAGCCATTCTGCAACTTTGATATCTTCATTTTGAAAATAAGACAGTAATGTTAACTTCTTTGGATTTTTAATGCCTGTGGAAGAGTATGTAAGTGCCCAATAAATAGTAGGCATTTCAACAAATATTTGTTCTTTTCTTCCCAACCAAAGGACCCTCCACCACCATGGAGGGGAACTTTAGGAAATACTGAACCATTCCTATAGTTAGTCCCTTTCTATTCAATGAAGTTTTCAAAATATCTTGCATTCTCTGTCCTAGCTCTGTATCGCTTCAATCCTAGTTCTATATTATAGGACCAGTAAAAAGGAGAAAAAAATACGATACGTGAAGAATTATACATGAAATTCATCTAATAAGTAAGAAACTCTTAGTTTTGTCATTTAAAACTCTGATAAATGTTGAGAGAATTTCATTTTATCTTTGTAAACTCAGTGAGTTCATTATCATGGACGTATTTTTAATAACTGATGACAGTACTGCTCTTTGCTTCCATAACTGGTGTATTTATTGAGGAAATTTCCACTGTTTAACTGGTGGTGTTTCATCCTCTACACTTTTCCCTGCTGTTGTCCTGGAGTTGTGATGCTCAATATATATACTTTAGATATTTCTTGCTGTTATTTCACATTCCTGTTTACTGTTTGTTTGTAGGGTAAGGAGAAGAGGCTTCCATATTGGAATGACAGGGTGCTTAGAACACCTACTTAGCCTTTGGTAGCATTCACAGATTCCAGCAAAGGCTCGTCATGCTGCCGAAAGTCACAGAGAGTCTCATTTTTGCAAAGTGTTGACTGCGTGACATAATTGGAGGGATCTTTTCGCTTCTGGGAAGGCAGGTCTAGGCTCGCGAGGCTTATAAAAGTGGGTTTCTGTTCAAGTTCTACGACAGGCCGCGGCAGATCACTATGCAGAATCTTACATTCCCTAGTTGGGACTCTCGAGACTGTCAAGGATTTAACACATGCAGTTTAGAGTAAAGCAACACTCTGCTCATCTGAGTTTGTAAATCACTACCAAGACGCAGGGGCAACGACGTCCTGGCTGGTTGGAGGAGGACCGTGCCCAGAGTGAGCAGTGTGCCCAGGAAAGAGCGGTGTTGGGCAGACACCACCCGTGAATTTATTTTCCCTTTCAGTGTCTGATGGGGAAAAATGCTGCTCAGCTAAACACTGCAGTGGGAATAATGATCACTCAAAAAGTCTTCAAACTGAGCTACAGGTATTTAATTTAAAAGCTCACCGTGTATTTGGAGAAATCAGAACTTCCTTCTAACAAGAGTTGGCAAAATAGTGATGTTAGTAACTTGGGGATTTTTACTTTAAAAACTAATAGACTTTGCCAGGATTAATGGTCAGACTTCTTGGCATTTCCTTTCTTCCTACATTTACTTTTGCCTTTGTTTGGTGTAGATCTTGAATTTGACGTATTCAAATGAGTTTTCTGGTTATTATCAAAGAAATACCCTTAATTTCTAAAACATGATTGAAAAAGTAATCCCCACTTTTCTGTAGAAGGTCACACCCTTGGCAGTGTTTTTCTGTGGAGAGATGGTCTCCTGTCTTCCACCGAGGGCAGGACGAGGGACAGAGCCACCAGGCAGCTTTGTTTCCTTACACTGCGCATGAGACTGGCTGGCCGTGTGAATTCACTTTCCCTGTTGCATGGTTGTCTCCCGAGATAAGTCTTCCTTATAAACTCGTGAGCGTAGATGAAAGTAGAATCATTTGAAACAACTTGTCTTGCTTTTATAAGAGAGATTGATGGGTTTTTTTTTTTCATCCCATTGGTCTAATTTCCTTTTATTGCCCTTCATGTGCCTTGTTGCTGGAAGTAACCGTGTATGACAAAATGTCGTATTTGACTCTTATCCCAAGGTAATGAGGACCGGAAGGAGCCCTCCGCCTTAGTTGAGGTTCTGCACTTTCCCGTGAGAAATCGGCACCCCGAGAGGGGAGAGGCCTCCAGGAGGCCACCACAGCTGCTCGGTGACAGGTGACAGAAATGTCCGGAAGCCAGGTGTTTTACTGTGGGTTTCTTCCTCTGTGCCAGACGCCCTGTGTTCTAGTCCTGACTTACAGAACACTGTTTGTGTGGACCCTAATGAGCCCCAAGGCGGACCCGCCCAACTTGCTGGCTGATGACTTCAAATGTTTGACAGTGCGCCTGACAGAGTAATTTCTCCTGTGACTGCTCATATGACACCTTGTGAATACTGTTTGATGCCTGCACAAAATCATCCTCAAAGGATTGTCACTGTCTGTGGATCCACAGAGATGTAGTCTTCCTTTGAAATATACCAGAAAATATCATTCTCACTGTTAAATGCCACCTATCCTAACAGAGTTATAATTGCTAATTATGATGTTAACCTGATCCTTTTTCTCTCCCCACTGTGATCTTTCTCATATGCACTGATCTATCGATTCTGTTTTGCTGTTCTAGGTTTGTGTGCTGGAGAGGCAAATATTCGATTTCCTTGGATACCAGTGGGCACCTATCCTCGCAAATTTTATACATATTATTATCGTCATTCTTGGTTTATTTGGAACTATTCAATATAGACCTCGTTACATAACAGGAGTAAGTACCCTTCCTGCCTTTTACTAACTCACTGAAATGAAGAACAATGTTTAAATGCCTGAATGACTAGCATATGCACCTTCTCTTAGGGATGTACCTACCTTCTCTTCCATCCTTTGTGCTTTTTTTCTGTTTCAGATGACATCAACTGAAATTGAAAATGTCAGGGGGCTGGGGATTTAGCTCAGCAGTTAGAGCGCTTGTGTAGGAAACGCAAGGCCCTGAGTTCGATCCCCGGCACCAAAAGAAGAACATGTCAGGCTTAAAACATGTGATTGTGAATGCAATCAGATTGTATTTCCATAGACTGAACTTTAAGCAAATATTCTCCTATAATTGCAAACAGACACATGATCGTGTATTTCTAAATTATAAACTGGTAGCCTCTTAGTTACCAGATTTTAGTGGTAAATTTTTTCTCATTTAAAATCTTCCCAGTTTATACATTGGACAAAGGTAGTGTAGAATCAATATAAATAAACATGCAGGATTAATGTGAAAATATTAATATATTAGGGTTAATATTTGAAATACTCAAAAGCCAGAATATTCCAGACCCTTGTCTCTGTGTCCTCTGTAGTTATCTTTTTGGCTCAGAGGAAGCGTCTTCATTTCCACTCCAGTTAAACTTACTTAACATAAAAGTGAGATCCAACTATCGCAGTTGCCATGGGAACCATAATGTAGGATTTTTTTTTGCTAACTTGTATGTGCTTCAGCTCTCAGCTCTCCTTCATTAATGTAGATTTCTTTTTTAGTTTCATCCTTTTTTCCTGTTTCTTCTGTTTTTGACAAAGGAAAGGTCTCTCTGGGCATTTATTTTAAATGATAAAGCAAGTGTGTGGTAAGAGTATGCATAGATGTTCGCATGTTAAAGGTCTGCCTTATTCAACAGCAAGCAGCAGGCCTCTTCGTGTCTCATAACAGGTGCCCTCCTGTTGACCTGTCCCCCCGCCTTCTGAGACACGGGTGACACTCGCTGGGCCTGAGCCCAGCACGTGCTGGGTCTGCCACCTGAGGAGGCACCCTCTGGTTAGGGGGTGAGGAGCTATTGTCTCTTCCTCCCTCCCGGCACAGACCCAGAGCCCAGGTCGCGCAGGTCCCCACTGAGGCCAGGTGGCCACCTGCGTCTTGTAAGAAATGGGCATACTCTGTTGCAAGGGGGGAGTTCTTTATGACATAAGAAATGACAGTGTCATACATTTTCTTATCTGAATTTTAACTTGATCCAGTGTAGGCAGGACAGCACGGTGACTGGTATGAGTCATCTGAAGTCAGAGTGATAGCACTGAAATCTTAGAAATGCCAAATTCTCTATGACTCTGGGCAACTTGACCTCAGCTACCTTAAGTATCCTTATCTTTGTATGCAAAATAATAATTATATTAGATCATAATGCGTTAATTAGCTGATGTATTATTAGCTATTTATGTAAAAATCTTAACTTCCCTCTCTCGTTAAACTTTGTGCCCCTTTTCATTATTTTGTGTGTATAAATAATACTGTTCTGAGTTTTGTTATATAGATACAGTTCATCTCCATTTCTGATACAGTGATTTGTGTAAAATATCTAGATGTGGATCAAATTTTGAGCACTTAAAAAAACCCAGAGATTTCTAATGAGGAGCAAGTGAGATAGTCTATGAAATATCCTTATCACAATGCTTGGTGATTAAACAGTGTTCAATGATTGTTAGTGATGATATTTTTCTTACTATTATTTGGAAATAATATTCAAATGCACAGCATAACATAGGCTGGAAGGAAATTGAAAACAAAGTAAGGTGTTTCAGATACTATGGTAGCTGAATTATTTCTATTTTATTACAAGGTGCTGTGACTCCTAAAAATATCATAAGATTTCTATGTATTAAGTCCTAATCTCTTCCCTCTGGATGAAAGGTTTACTTATAAATCTGCATAATACTGGCCACTTTCCCCAGTGTGACATGAGTTAGGAAACCAGGAAACAACACTATTACGGTAGCTAGAACTTCGGTCTAACCGCATCCATTGGACACAATTTCAGATCCTTTTGAGGTTCTGTAGAAATGAATGTGTCGAGCTACACTTGTGCTTTGATCTTTTCTCATAGAAAGCACCCTTAGTTTGATCTTTTTCTGGAGACTTAATTTGGAAATCATTAGCCAGCTGAATGGAAAACTACACTCCAACTCAGTGAGGCATAGGTTGGGACTATAACCGCTAAATTCTACGTGAAATTTAATTCTTTAGCTTCTTCCTCTTAAAATACCATCTATGTGTGGATAAAAGATGCCCACAAGCTCAGTCAACTGATTGCTTGGAAATTATCTTAACCAGATCAACAAGTTCATAGGCATGTTATATGTTTTCCCAATTATTTCAAGCTGTAGCCAAGATAATTGTTCTAATTACCATGAAACCCCAAAGCGCTCCCAAATCACTTATTACTACTCTTCTCACTGCCAGTAACAGTCTCGTTTCTACCCTTCTGGACACCACCTGACAACTTTGCTCAAAATCAATACTATGCCTTTTAGGTTTGTCTTATGGTATCACTCAGTTTCTTGTAAAAATTTTTGTTCTCTCTACTTCTGTGTAATTCTGATGGTTGAAGGCCAAAAGTGAATTCAGGAAAATAAGGAATTAGCTATAAAAATGGAACCCGGAATTTCAGTTTGCCTAAAAATGGCTGAAGGAATTAGAGGTAAATGAATCTTCAACTGGAATAAAAAATGAAGGTAATTCCGTTCATGGAAGGATGAACAGAATTGATGTGGAAGGAAAATGCAGGATCTGGGGGCATGCTGGAGCTGACAGTAATGTATTTATTGCTGCACTCAAGAAATTTCTACACGCTCTCTGTGCACTGGGTATTTAGATATTAGCAATGAAATTTATTTCTCTCTCCATTAAAATACAGGACTTTATGGATTCTGTACTGGGCATTTCCTAGTCTTATAAAATAATTCAGCATAAAAATAGGCAAAGCCTTTCATAATCTCTCTACTGAAAGGTATTATTAGTATTTTGCTCCACTTTATACAAATGAAACATCTGGTAATATTGAATATCTCATAGGTATAACAAAATTTTATTTAAAAATATAAGCAATTTTAGAAATAATATGATTATTACATTGTGCATTTGAAACTTTACCTTAATATTATACATGATGTTATTTCCATGTTTTACTATTATAAATAATTCCCAATAATCATCTCTATAAATTACTCTCCTCTTCATTTGTGGATTAATATTCAAGAGAAATATTGGGTATAAAAATAAGGCGAACAATTTTAAGGTCCATAGTATATAAGTGACAGTCATCTACCTAGAATTATTTTCCAATAATGACAGTATATTTTTACTGCCCCTGAATACTGTCAATTTGCTTATATGAAAGGGGAAAATTTTCTTCTTTGATCGAAACTGGATTTCTTATCTCTAGTGAGTTGGACTTTTTTGTGTTTATTACCTACTTTGTTTTCCTTTTGGAGAAAATGTTTTCAGATGTTCTTCATTTTCCCCTAGAGTCTTAGCATTTATCTTATCTATCTATATGTATTACAATATATATACTATAAAATATAATATTGTGTAGTGTATAATGTGTTATGTGTTATTAATGTATATCATATAACAATGTATATTATATGATTACAAAATAAGTGAAAGTCATTACTCAAATTTCATAAAACTAGAGCTGACAATATATTAAAATAACAGAAATACTTATGAGCTTCATATTTTCTTACCATTAAAATAACAATTGTGTATAATAAAGACAATTTTCTTTTAAATATAATGTTTCATTTTGATGTTTAATGCCTTATTTTTTATTAAAATTAACTCCCTTCTTTTCCATATCTTCTATTGCTTTTGAAGTTTTTAAAATTAATTACCATTTTGCAAAAGGTGTGATAAAGCTTCAGCATCTTTTGATCTAATTTTAGTAAAACAAAAATGCTGATGCCTTCGAAAAGAGTCTAAGGATAAAACATTCTTTTAAATTTTTTCTATTGGTGAAACATTTCAAATTATTTATGGGGCATTTTAAAATATTCCCCTACTTAAAATTGACATTCTCTAAAATTCTAAGCATAGCAACAACGAATATGATTGAGATAGACTTGGCAATGGATTTTCTCCTTCACTAATTTCTCTATTCATAAGAACAAAAAAACATGATTTTAAAATTTAAACAATTAATTGTAACAAGAACTCTGATACCCTTTGAGGGCCCTAACCCTTCAAAGAATATAATATAGTCAAGGAAAGCGAAATACATCATTTCAATTCCAAAGGAACTCTGAAGTCAGAATCTATAGAAAAAATCAATATTGCTTAATTTTTAACCATAATTAAATACCAAAGAAAAGAGAAAGTTAACTCGGATGGAATAACTCATAAATAAATATATTTATACAATGGTTCAAATAAAAGAAAGACTTTATATTAAAAATGGAATGGCCTCACATCTTCCTTTGGGCTAAAGACACTGGCAAGCAGCATGGGATTTGGGGTATGCAGTATTTATTAGTTAATGACAAAGATTGTTAATGAATCTTACTGCTTTATGTCATCGAAAATAACCTTAGGAATACATAGTTTCTTGTCTGCTACTTAGGTTGCTGGCATGCCAGCTTTCTTGGTGATACTGCTGAAGTGAAAGAAACCTAAAAGGTTGCCTTTTTTCTGTCTTTTCTTCCTCCTTTCTTTCACCCAAACAATCCTTCCCCCACAAACCAGAAGTAAACTCTAAATAGCTGAATGTTTATTACTCAAAAAGCCTATAAAAATGAAGAAGACAGTATACTGAATTCACAGTAATATTTATAAGAATAATTTTTTTTCCTTACTGATTATATTATCTATTCTCTGGTACAATCTTCTTTTATAATTCCTATAACCATTACCTAATCTTCTAGAATGTTTTTCTAAACTCATATGACTAGAAAATAGCAGAATTAAATTCTTGGTCCAGGTCCTCTGAATGCCAAACTCAGACTTGAAACCATCATACCGAACTGGTTCTCAGAGCTCAGTTTCAGAGATACAATCTAGCTGATAAATGAAAAAGACCTTAAGTGTGGACAAATTTAAGATTCCACATGGCATATGCAACTTGCAAAGTATTTAGATTTCAAGTTGTTTTCCACCATTCCTATTTTAAAGATATAATTTTCTGTTCTGTATTTAATTTAGAAATGATCTCAAGAGTTGAGAAAAGAAACTGCTAACAACAGATGTATTATTCTTTTGGGAGATCAAAATCACAGGGCATCTTTATCTCCAAAAACAGTGAATTAGAACTGTAGTTTTTCTTTTCCTAAGGCATTCAGGATTTTGATAATGATAATTTGTCAGAATATTACAGCTATCAAATATATTCATCAAATAATAGAATTTAACCTCCAATGTATAATTTAAGTATAACCTATTTAATCTCACATTTATTATCTTTAAAGAGTTTCGAATAGTTGTATGTAATTTTTAAAAAATACTCAACATATATAGGAATACAAAAGGATTGGAAAATACCAAATTCTGTACATACATACATATCCTTGGATTTAATTATGTTATTAAAACTTTTCACAGCATCAGGTTAGATTGTGATAAATAATTCTAAAATTAGATGAATGGGAGACTTCGGGGTTGTTTCCCACTTTTGTTACTAAAAAATAAAGTTTAAAATGATGTGGTTAAAACTGTTTTGAAGAAGCAGGGTTGTGATGGTTAGAAAGAGAAGCCAGTATTCATAAATCTTCATCTTTGTGCTATAGGAACAACAAATGATAAGACTATATCATAGTATCCCTTCTTATTCCACCAAGATAGGAAAAGAACTGGATGCTCCTTTAGTCCACGTATTGAAGTTTTAAATAGTGATTTTTGAATATTTCTGAGCACTGGACTTCTGTTACCCACTTGCTCCTTTTTGTTACTACAAATTTTTGTTTCATGATTTTTGCTTTGTAACGTGCTGCATGAATGTTCATTTGTAAGTTAACTTATGACCTCCTTCTCTAAGGGTAATTTCAGATATGGTGCCAAGCATTTGACTTCTGTAACTTTGCTTGTCCAAATCCAACATGCTAACGGAAAGTCCCCTGCCAAGGTGGGCAAGGGATGGAGGCACCTGGTAAATGCAGCATCAAAAGAAAAGCCAAGAACTACTTGTTAAACACAATCTGACATGGAATTTTGTGCAATTTATAGAGGTCTCAGTGAGTATGTAAAGCAAAGCCATGTGTGTATAATGTGCACAGGAAAGGAAAAAAGTCCTCTAAATTTCCGGAATTTACTATTTAATAGTAATAAGCTATCATCTTATTTTTAATTGTTCATGGAACTCAGGTTTCCATGGAGAATATACCCAGCCTCTGTAAATTGGGATAAACTATAATGTTTATTTTTTGGATCAGAAGCACTTTTAAATCCCTAATAATATTACCCCCTACAAGTATTTGCACTCCTTGAAGTCATTTTTATTTTTTTATTTTATTTTATTTTTTATTTTTACCAAGAACATGCATTGGTACATTGTATACATAATGATCATAATCAACAGGGTTATTTTGTACCTGTACATGATACATCTTGGTTTTCCCCCGTCTTCCCCCCTTCCCCTCCCCTCCCTTCCATTCACCCACCCCTCCCTATTTGCAACAAGTGTAGCTACATTTTACCATTTTTTCCCCTTTCATCTTACTTTTCTTTTAACCTTCTTCTTTATCCCCCTTTTCCCTATCTAGTTCTCTCTTTTGAATACTATCTCTCTTTTTTTTTAAACAAAATATCTATTCTACCCCTTTGTCCTTATTTACACTTATGGTTTCTCATATCAGAGAAACAATTCGGTGTGTACTAATAAGTGTCTGATTTATTTCACTTAATAGTATGTTCTCAAGGAACATCCATTTACATACAAATGACTCTAGTTTATCCTTTTTTATGGCAGTGTAGTACTCCATCGTGTAGAAAAACCACATCTTTTTTAGCCATTCATCAGTTGTTGGGCATTAAGGTTGTCTCCAAGACTTAGCTATTACAAATTGTGCTGCTATGAACATGGTTGTGCATATATCACTGTGATATGATGATTTTAATTCTTCTGGGAAGATACCCAACAGGGGAATAGCCGGGTCAAATGGAACCTCTAGTTGTAGTTTTCTGAGGAATCTCCACACTGATTTCCACAGTGGTTGGACCAGTCTACATTCCCACCAACAGTGCAGGAGGGTTCCTTTTTCCCCCGCAGCCCCGCCAGCACTTGTTATTGCTTGATTTCTTGATAATAGCTATTCTTTCTGGAGTGAGATGGTATCTTAGTGTTGTTTTGATCTGCATCTCTTGAATGACCAATGATGTTGAACATTTTTTCATATATTTATTTGTCA
>PVJO010005226.1:35315-100824 GCA_004026905.1 Hystrix cristata
ATATATTTATTTGCCATTTTTATTTCTTCATCTGAGAAATGTTTATTCATTTCAGATGCCCATTTTTGGATAGGGTCTTTAAATTTGGGGAGTTTGATCCTTTTGAGTTCTTTATATATTCTGGATGTTAGACCTTTGTCTGAGGGACAGCTGGCAAAAATTTTCTCCCAGTTTGTGATTTTTCACCCTACTCTATTAGTAATTTCTTTTGCTGTCCAAAAGCCTCTTAATAGGATGTGGTCTCAAGCATCAATTCTTTGAATTGTTTCCCGTGCAGCTTGAGTTTTATTCATAAATTTTTTTCCCAACCCTTATCTCTTCGAGAGTTCTTCCTATTTTATTCTCTAGGAGATTCATTGTTTCTGTTTTTATGTTTAGGTCTTTGATCCACTTCGATCTTAGTTTAGTACATGGTGAGAGACATGTATCTAGTTTTAGTTTTCGGCATGTGGTAAGCCAATTTTTCCAGCACTATTTATTAAAGAGGCTATCTTTCTTCCAGTGAGGGTGTTTGGCTCCTTTGTCGAAGATGAGATATTTGAGTGTGTTTGGAGTTATTTCTGCATCTTCTAGCCTGTTCCATTGGTCCTCAGGTCTGTCTTCATGCCAGTACCATGCTGTTTTTATTACAGAAGCTTTATAATATAATTTCAAGTCGGGGACTGTGATGCCCCCTGCCTTATTCCTGTTACTCAGAATTGTTTTTGCTATTCTTGGTCTCTTGAAGTCATTTTTAGAAGGTTATTAATCTATGTTCAAGTAGATGTTTTGCCACTTTTATTCAAATCTTCTAGGAGAAAAAATATTCAAAATAAACATACTGCAGCAGAAACATTAAAAATGCACAATTTGTGTGTGCAGGACAGAAAATCAATGTAGATTAGAGAGGAAGAAACTTGAGATAATAGTAAATTAACAATACCTCTAATGACTTAGAATAGTTGTGAAAATAAGTATTTTCCCCAAAGCCTAGCAAAGAGAAAAAAAAAAAATCATTGCAAGTTTAATGGATTTAGCCCGTAGTCCTAAAATAAATGTAATAATCCGGCATTGTGAATGCAATTTATTCTCAAAAGAATGTGTACCCTTGAGGAAATAAGAGCCATTTATTCTACAAGAAGATTCTTTGTGCTCTCATTATAGCGTTAGGCTGTGACTAAAGATTTATAGGATGTGGTACATATAAATATTTACATTTTGACAGTCCAAATTCATGTTTGTAAATCATCTGAATATTTTTGTAAATGAATTTTGAAGAAGAAATGGATATTGGTTTCTTTTCTAAATGAAAAACTTAATTATTCTCATGAATAGTTTTAAAAATCAAAAAGAAAGGATAGGTTTATGATAAAATAAAGTTTCTTTCTTTACTCTACTCTGGCTGTTTCCTATCCATTTATACTTCTCCTGGAGTCACTTCCACTATGTATGGGGAATATCGCATAACTTCAGATAGTATCCGATAAAGCCTCGCTCCAAATCCTTCCAGTTAACCTCTTTTGGAATCACACTTTGCACTATTTTCCCTCGAGATTTTTTGATTATCTTATTTTTTCTTGTAAGAGAGAAAGCAGGCCATTTTTAAAAAGTGTATCCCAAATATATTTCCCATCTCTAGTCTCTAGTTTTTAATGATGTGCTCTCCCTCCCCAGAGATTTCTCTCTTAACACACACCTTTTTGCTCCTGCTCGACTGATTGTTCTCTGGGTCTACTACACATCTAACTTCCCTGCTTTGTTATCCTGGATTACTTATGCTTCTCTGGAGTCCATGTGTTTTCTTTCTCATGTTTTTCAACTTCCTGAAAAAAAGAACATCTGGTAAATATTTTGAGTTCTTATATAACAAAAAATAACTTTATTGCACTTGAGTAGGGGTTTGACTAGATGTTGAATTGAGGGGTGAAAATCATTTTTTTTCCATAGAACACTGAAGTGATTGTCTTATTGTTTTCTAGAAGGTAGTGTTACTGATGGGAAATTTTATGTCAATCTGAAAATAACTTCAAAGAAAGTGCTTGAAATATTCATTTTATCCTTGTCATATTGACATTTCAAAAGGAGACATCGTCAGTATGGACCTCTTAAAATTTAATGGGCCCCTTCGATTTGCAGACTTACGGGTACCTTCAACTCTAGACTTTGTACCTTTTATTTTGATGATCCGAGCATTTGTATTTGATCCTTTGCCTTTGTTTTGAGCATTTGCATTTTATCCTCTGATAATTTCATTTAGCAGTTATTGTATATCTTTTTAATTATATACTAAAATTCTCCCTGTTTTCCTCAGAGAGGTGAATGGCTGGCTGTTTTTCAGACTGGTGCAGGATTATCCGTTCTTCCAGCTAGTTTTCACGCTCACCTGTGGTCATGTGTCTTTTTGCACCTCTTCAGGGTGCACAGAATCCTGCCAGGGTTCTCTGCTTTTGTGTCTGTTGTCTCTCCACACGGAATCTGCATTGGTGATTCTGCTTATTAGTGGATGTGGACCTGTCTGGGTATCCTTGTCCACCAACTAGCTGGCAGCTCTCTGTGGCTAAGAGTTCACTGCTGAGTGTTGTAGGACAATACATACTGTAGTCTCAGTATTTCTTTCTGAACCAAGAGTGTAACTGTAGCTATTAAGCTGAATTAAATATGTTTTATTTTTGGAGTCATTCTCTTAATGAGTGAGAGCTGTGCAAATAATATTGTTATACAAAGATGTAGAAACCTAATAACTATAATAACTCATTAATTTCTCTCCTCTTATATAGTAAGCACTATGCTGTGCATGTGTGTACCATTATTACAAAGCCTCTAATATTTACATTTTTAGCAGAGAGTTAAATGTGTAAACATGTAAATGCAAGTGTGTGTGTGTGTGTGTGTGTGTGTGTGTGTGTGTAATGGTATCCTGAAGACATCGAGCACAGTAATTTGGGTTCTGGGGACAATCAGGAGATACTTCATGGGGGATATGACCCAAGGTCTGAGATTTAGAGTGTTAAGGGTATAGCACCAGGAAGATACAAATGGAAAAAATTCTAGCTGTAGGTGACAACAAAAGCAAAAGGCACTGAGGTGTTTTAAAATATAGTTGTATCTCTGTTACATTATACTAGGGTGGCCTGGTTGCTACATAGGGGTTGATTGGAAGAAAAGACTAAATATATAGATGTGGCTAGGTTGGAAAAAAATAAATGACCATTGTAAGTTGTTTATATGGGGCATTATTTAGAACTGAAGAGTTTTACGGGAAATGACCCTGAGCTGCTGGCAATATGAAGGAGGGGAGGAAGCTGTAAAAAGACAAATAATATTTTTGAGAACAAGGTGGGTAATGCAAAGCCACTCACTGAAGCAACTCTAAAACAAGAGGAACAGTGAAAGGAAATGTACACAAATTCAGTTTTAAAGTCGTTGGCTTCTCACTAGTCATGTTGGAGAGATCACAGGTCCCGAATCCTTTATAGACTGTCTCCTAATAAGGTCATACCACTTCAAAAACATAAAACAGTAAATATCCTTTTATATATAGGCAACGTGTATTTGTCATCGTAGACTAAGAAGAGTATCTTCACTGATATTGAGCCACTTCATTACTAGGTAATTAATAGCAAAATTAATTTACTAGGTAATTAATAGTACTAATATACTAGGTAATGAATAGCAAAATTGTAATGGTGCTGTTCTGTTGATCCAAAACCAAAGTCAGTATTTGGGCCAGAAGCCTCTAAATAGGTCACTAGTCTATATTAATTACTCTATCTATTCAGTTACCTAATATGTTTTCATAGCTGTGTATAATTCACAACTAGTTCATTTCATAGGGTAAACTAGCCAGATTCCATGGCTAGTTTATGATTAGACGAGTTTTATGATTAGACGAGTTTTAGTCTTTGCACCTCAAATATTTCTTTACTTTAAAATCAATTGCAACAAATTTTCCTGGTGTAGAACCTTTAGGATATTGCTTTTCCTTTTTTGGTGGGTAAAAGTAAACCAAATATTTTCCCTAGAAAAGGATAATGATCCTGCTGTTCTACTTCATTTGCCTTCCTTTGTCCAGAGGTGGATGCTGTTTTTAGTCAGGAACAAATTTTATATGTCTCTTTAAATTCTGGTATCATTTCAACCACTACTCGATTGTTCATTAAAGCCAATGGGCCTTCACTGAGCCAGTATTATAGACCCGCTGATTTCCTAGCACCTGTTGGTAACTCCTTAAAATTATCGCCACTCAACAGTTATCAGAAGTATAGTTTTAGATGATATGTATGGAGAAATGCTTAGAGGGTGAAGGACCCATATATTCCTCCTGACCCTCTATAACCTGTTCTAGACAGACATCCATATCTGTACTGTGTCAGTTTGGTGCTTGCAAAATAGATTTTTAATTCCTGAAATTCATTTTAGCAATGTGTTATTAATCTATAATGAATGATTTTGTACAAAATGAACATATGACATTCATTTATTCATTATGAAGATTTTATTAAATGCTTTTAAAGAGAAGCACAGTGAAAATCTACCTCTTCTTTCAGTCCTGGGAAGAATGATACTTTCTCTGTGGATTGAGGTTAATTTAGCCTCTTGCAATCTAGATGAATTCCCTCAACTATTAACAATAGCTAGTATATTTCATTAAATGCCACTTAATCTGTAGTAGTATAATAATAATATTTATTTATTACTTATTTATTTAGCAATAAGTTCTGGCTATGTAGTTCAATCTGGCCGTAAATTCAAAGGGTAACAGGCTGGCCTCGAACTCATGGCAATCCTCTTGCCTCAGCCTCCAGAGTGCTGGTATTATAGGCATTCGCCACCATGGCCAGCTGATATATTTTAATTTGAATGGATTAATTAGGTTAATGCCTGTTCTCTTAGTGATCTAGCTTTTCAGTACTAGACTACACCTTATTTTTTTTTGCAACACTTTGTGATCCGTTGCTGTCATCTATGTTTAATATTTTATTTCTATTTTTGCATCTTTATTCATAAATAAGATTGCTTTGTGTCATTCTACTTGTAATATTTTGCAAATTATGCATTTTTCAGAAAATAAATGGCAGTCATTTTTTCCTGTAGTCTGGAATAGTTCAAAGAGATATAAATGTGTCCTGGAACTTAGCTGTAAAACCATACCCTAGTTCTGATACGTTCAGGAATGGTAGACATTTAAGCATCTCTTTAATCTTTTCTAAAGTAACTGGTCTTTCTAAGTTTTTGATTTTTTTCCTTGATTTAGGTAATATAAATTTTGATGGATCGTCTTTCTCTTTTTGGAATCTCTCTTCTCTGGGCTGATCTCTTTGCCATTCTCCTTGCTACCCCTCCCTCTGTGTTGTCATCTCTGAATTGTTAGGAGTGTGACAAGCCATGAGATCCAGCGTCTCGGGTCTTCTTTCCTCCTCATTCCCAGGCCCCAGGGAGAGGCAGCATCTCACAGGGTCCCAGCGCCATGCCAGGATATTTCTTAATTTCTATGATAATAGAAGTGACAAATTGATAAGTGAATTCATGACTTCTCTTGGTTTGCACTGTCTCGGCATTGTCTGTGTGTCAAATAATAATTATAAGTGATTTACAAAGGTTTTGACTGCATAAGGGATTTCATTTTCAAGTTATTTAATTCTGAAATTTGGGAATTTTATTCTGCCACACCAGACAATGTGACACTACATGAAGAAAGTCTTTGGTAGTGGTAACTATTACGAACCCTCTTCTGTGGAATATTCTCTATACTGTTTGTTCCCAAGTAAGCTTTTCTTTCAATTTAAAAAT
This sequence comes from Hystrix cristata, assembly GCA_004026905.1. Classification (NCBI taxonomy): domain Eukaryota; kingdom Metazoa; phylum Chordata; class Mammalia; order Rodentia; family Hystricidae; genus Hystrix; species Hystrix cristata. The sequence goes on from PVJO010005226.1 coordinate 41,085, forward strand.
ATCACAGAACACCCTAATGTTGACCTTTCAAGAGGACTCATGAGTAGTTTTACTTGCAGGATGCATTTTGATTGTCCAGCTGTCTCCTCAATGAAATCGTGTCACTTCCTGGTCATCCCTGGCTCACATTTGTAGACACCTTGTGAATGCTTTTTGGAAATATTGACTCCCCTGGTAGCCCCAAGCACGAGGACATGTTCTCTGCTTCCCACAGTTAAGCCGCTGCTTGCTGCATTTTCTGGAATTCAATGGAATCAGTTTTCTCCTCTTTCTTTTAAAGGCACCAGTTGCTTGTAGGTAAGGAATTTTGGAAAGGAAATAGATTACTGCATTAAAACTCATTTTGTCTGGGATTTATTTTCATGAGGGGGCATCACACAGTGAAAAATGAGTGTGTATGTGTGGAAAACGTGCCATGTCCGTGTACCATCTCCACACAGAAAAGCAAGCACCATGCACTGAAAACATGGACTAATAAAAATTAAAATTAAATAAATGGAAAAGACGATCTTTGGAGGGAAGTTACTAGTTTTTAAATAATGTCAATTCAATATACTATAAAGCTGGAACTATGAGACGTTCGATTTTAATTTTCTTACTGTTATTGTGAAAGGTTACTGTCTCATGGAGAGTTTCGGTGCTTGTTTACATGCACAGTTACATTTTCAGAGGAGTTTTTTTTGTCTTTGTTTTTTGTTTTGTTTCGGGGAGGGTGGTGCTGGGGATCAAACTCAGGTCCTTACACTTTCTAGCAAGTGCTCTACCACTTGAGCTAAATCCCCAACCCCTGTATTTTCAGGGGAGTTTTTGTCTAAAAATTAATAATGGGGTAAAATTATAACTTGGCGTAATTGTCATTTTATCTTCTAAAACCTTTGTTTTGTATCTCTCTCTGCTATTACTATCATCTTATTTTTATTGTTAGTTTAAAGCGGAACATTTTTCCAAGGCATGAGAAAGTCAGTGGAGATTATGAGGGTGTGTTCTAAAATTCAGCCACCCGTCTGAAGGTCCAGAACAATTATCTGATCTGCTTTTCAGTATTCCCTTGTGCAGCACTGTGCAGCGAGTGCTAGGCCCAGCCTCCGTGAGAAGGAAACTCTTAAGAAAGGATGTTTTGAAAAGTCTATTTCAACAAGCCTCCTACGATTGTACTCTAGGAGAAATTAGTGTCATCAGTAACCTCATCCATGCTTCATTACTATTGCTGTATTAAGGTTGAAAGTGAATGAATTTCAGTAAACAGAACGCTTCTTTTCAAACATCTGATACTAACCCTTATCCCCAGGGTGAAGTACAATTCAATGTTTCCAGAAATTCTAAAAGAAACAAACTTGAAAATATTTCCAAACCATGTTATCTCTTTTCTCCCAAGGCGGTTTCCAGTTTGAACACACCCTCCTTGTTCTTCATAATTCATTTTTCGAATGAGACTTCAGAGAACATTTGTCAAGTCATTGATCTGATGAAACCTTCTCTCCCCCAGCCAAGGCCGAGCCTTTCCTTACAGTCCACGGCTGTCCCCTGTCCTGCAGCCCTATTGTGTTTCCCAATGTAACGTTTCTGTTCACCTCCAAAAACTAGCAGAAGTGGTTTTAAAGCTTAAAGAAAGTTCAGCCCCTCTGTTTTACTTAGAGAATCTATCATTTCCTCAGAAAATCTTCTCCTTTCACATTGCCCTGAAAGATGTTCAGGGGCGAGTAGGCCTCCACTTGGCTCCCCCTTCTTGTTTATCAGTACGTAATGGACTCAACTTGCAGTGCCCATTTCCTTTGGAACATAATAACATATGCACACATAAAAGTATGAACTTGAGATCTATAAAGCAAGAAATGATGGTGTAAATGGAGTTACTGGAGGAAAAAAATCCTGCATTGCCTTATCATTTGAAACATTTGATTTTCTTATTTGGTAATGATGATTTGACCATGATATTTCATTGATTCTAAGATTTTCCTCATTTTACAGTTTTAGTCTACTAGATGGAGGTAAGAGAGTCCCAAGCAGAATTTATTTATATCATAGTTTGGTTATAGGAAGGTCTGTCCAAATACTATACCAATCTTACAAAACAACGATTAATCTAAAATGTGATGATAATAAGAATTGTGGTGATGCCTAGCATATGAAAATATTGAATAGTAATGGAAACTTCCCATCTTCATCTTCAGCATGGTCACTCATGGTAGAGATTTGGGTTTCACAGAACACCACTGGTGTTTAGTGAAGTTAAGTAAGATTTGCAACATCATGGTACTTTTTTTTTTTTTAATCATGGTGCTTTCATTTAGAATCTCTTCAGAGTTTTTACTTTTCCTTCTAAGCTATACAGCCTCTCCAAGGAATGAGGGACCACATGACAGTTTACACACACGCGCGCTCACACACATACATACACACACACACGCACCTTCAAATGATGTATTAAAATCACTAATGTGGTTCTGGCGTTAACTGCAAGTTCTCGCAATTGAGCATGGCCCTGAAACTTTAACCCGCAAATGATATCTGGCCTAATCCTGTCTTCTGCCTCTTGCTGCTGCTGTTTTCTCTATTACAAGCTTCTACTCATGGGCTGCCAAATATTAGGACGATGACTTCTGATTTCTCAGTTGAAAGGGCAACAGCAAACAATTTCTAGCATTTACATTTCCAGTTCTTTAAAATCTAGCAAAATATCATGAAGAAAAGTTTATTAATTCTATTTGTATTTTTCTGTTACTCTTCACATTTTCCCGTGAACATAGATTTTCATAATTTTATGATATTGCTGTGTTACCTTCCTCCAGTGTAGATGTGCTCAGCTGATACCTACTCTATAACACCTAGCATATTGTTTGCTGGATCACTGATGTGGTAGAATATTCGAAACGTCTTGCGGACTGTGCAGGTTGAAAGAAAGTAATTCCCTTGAGGATTGCCCTGTTACTTCAAAACTCTTTACTTTCTGAGTATTTTCTGTTTCATTGCTAAGTGCCTAGTCTAACTATCTCCATGTGGGGTTAAAACACTGTCTTCTGCCTTTTAGATTTTTGTTGGTTCTTGGGCATTTATGTGTAGGGTAGCGTACTGAATATCCTAATCTGGACATGAACATGATAATATTTATTCTGTCTACCAAGAAGTAGAGAGAAAAAAGATTTATGAGTTACACAATCAGGAAGCTTATGCTAGTAATGTTAGTGTGATTTCTAAATGTCATACCTATCAAGAATATTATGATTTAAGCATAATTAAATCCAGGGTGCATCAGCAAACAATTTCCTGGGGTGAAAATTTGAAAATATTCATCAATGACTAGCAAAACACATCTCTTTTAAATTCTACACATTGTTCTTGTCTGATATTCAAAATGTGACTTAAGGACTACTTATTTTCTTCAGTGTACTTTCATGCAGCCATTAATTTCTTTTTCCTCTTTTACATACAAAGTTGTTTTGTACACTTCAGCCACTTCATTGCTCTATATGAACATTTTTCAACTTCTGCAATCATATTAAAATTCAAGGGCTGCAAACTCTATTAAAAACACAAAGGATTTAAGTGAAGATTATGTTATAACCCTCATATACCATTTATCCCTTGTACTTCTGTCCCATGAATAGGCTGGTTTTTTTAATGCCACTCTTCATTACTATTGTATAAATCTATTCAATTTCACTATTTATTTCCAGTGCTCCTGCAGCCTACTGTTAATAATTGGAAAGTACAGGAGTTTGGTAATTATGTCCTTACATAGAGAAGAATGATTTTAAAAAGTACATCTTCTCAGCTGTTTTGTCAAGGTGCACAGGAAGATAAGGATGGCATTTGTCAAATCTATTAGAGAATCTGTGAAATGATCTTACTGATTCTAAATATGTTACAGATCCATAGCTGTCACCATATCCATAGCTGCTCTGATACCTGAGCAAATGATAATAAAAAATAAAGAAACGAGTCTTGTTCTTGTAGGACTCAAGATAGATAAGTCAGCTCATATATATGTGTATGTGTTTTTCTCTTCCATCAACGGCTATGTGTCTTGTCTCCAGAAGTATCACTTGCTGTTTTTCCACAATTTGTGGTTATGAAGGGCAACATTTTTCCATAAATTGAGTGAAATCTATTAGGAATTGCTGGAATTGTTCAGCTATACAAATTTTAGAAATAGAAACCATTTCCAAATGTTGCATTCCTATTACTTCATATAGTAAAATTTCAATTTTTAGAAAAATTTCTATGAATACCAATTTTAATATTTAGATTATTTATATGATGCAACATTTAATTATACGATGTTAGCAACCAATTAATTTTGAGACACTGAAAGCACTCAAATCTCTTAACGTTCTCTTTTTGTCTCTTTTAATAATCAAGGAAAACTCTAAACTTTCTGTTATTATATTTAAATTTTTATCTAGCTGTCCTGTTTTATATACCTTTGGGTGTGATATACAATGAATATGAACTTTTTGTTTTATTCAGTTTTATAGGAAATATCTGAAATCCCATATATACATCTTTTGGAAAAAATAATCTGTCAGTTTGTTGGCATAATAAAAATAAAGTTTAGGTCTTCCTATTACTATTCGCATTTTCTCCCTAAATATATTAACCTCCCCAAATATATAAAACCTTTTCAGAGTCTTTTCATTCATCACCATCATCATCCCCACCGTCACCTAACGGGTGCCTCGTAACCACAATAGCAGAGTAAGTTCAGCGCAATTAGTCCTGATGGTAACATTCCTGTTTTGAGAGTTACTTGTGCTTGGTTTTGGTTTGGCTTTGGAATTTACAGGCCTGAAATTTTTTCTCTTTTTAGTACAGGGGATTGAACACAGGGCATTTGCAGCAGTCCTATCCACCAGCCTTTTTTATTTTCATTTTGAGACAGGGTGTTGCTAAATCACTACATTGCACAGACTGGCCGGCCATGTGCTAGCTGTAGGCCCATGAACCAGTCAATTTAAAAAGCTCCAACCTTTATGAGCCACATATTCATCAAGTCTCACAAAGACTCAAAGGGGATAAGTTAATTGAAGAGATTAGTTTGTCCTGTGAAAATCTTCTTCAATTAATTTGGAACAGAGTAAGTATATGAATAAGTGTAAAGTGTATTTATTCACACATAAATAAGTACAAATAACAATGCTGTGGGTAATTAAAAGTAAAAATAGCTGAAGAAAATCGAACCTATGAAGACAGAAAAATGGATTAGTATTAAATCATCCTGCATAAGAAGGAGATTTAATTTTCCCTGCATTAAAAAATATATATATATTTTTTAATTCTTCTTCCAATTCACTCACTTGAAATCTTCTGAATTTTCAAAGAAAGATACAGATCTAGCGAGGTGTGGCGGTGCACACCTGTAATCCACTCACACTGGAGGCTGAGGCAGAAAGAGAATTACAAGTGGAACCCAGCCTGGGCAATTTAGTGATTTAGCAATACCCCGTCTCAGCTAGTTCAGATTTTCCTAAATCTCAGTGTTAACAGACCCGATTCTCACCTAAGACCACAGGACTCCTTACAGTTGTTCTCAGAGCATCCCTGGAGCCTGTTTGAAATAAATTATCTCTGGAGCCTCCTTATTACATTGGAAACTCCGGGACAAAGCTAAACAGTCAGCTCTGTAACAAGCCTGTCAGGTGAGTTCTGTGCATTAAAATAATATCAGAGGACTCTCCGTCACACAGAGAGAGTTCTGCTTGTCTCCCTACAGGCACGGAGACTTTGTGGGGTTCATTCTGTGTTTTCTTTTGCTGTTTACTTCCAGTTTCGCTCTGCTTTGATTCGATAGTGTGCGGGGGTCATTTCAATTATTCTGTATTTATGTAAGCATTCTCTATGGCCTAAGTTACGCTCTATCTTCCACGCACCAGTGAGAAAAGCGTGTCCTTCTCTTGTTGGATGAAACACTACAGGTGTCTGTTAAGTCCATTTGTTCAGTGGTGGTGTGGGTTTATTCTGATATTTCTGTGTTGATGTTTTTGTCTGATCGGCCTATTTGTGAGAGTCACAATTCACAATAACCCCTGTGAATTTTTTGATGTCCACCTGTCCTTTTAACAAATGGAGATTGAATAACATATTATTGGATAATCGATGGATAACAGAAGAAATCAGGGAAAATTAAATAGTTCATAGAGTCACATGACAATGAAAGTACAATATACAAAAACCTGCAGGATATGAGTAAAGTAGTTCTGAGAGAGAAGCTGATCACTGTGAATGCAAACAATAAAAGGATAGAGTGATCCTAAATACATAACCTAATGATGTATCTCAAGGTACTATGAAAAAAAGAAAGAACAATTCAAACTCAAAGGTATTAGAAGGCAAGAAACTACAGAGATCAGAGTGACCATAAAGGAAACTGAGACTAAAAAATATCAGTAAAAGATTCATGAATCAAAGAGTTGGTGGTTCTAAAGGATAAACCAGATTGATAAACTCTAGGCCAAACTGGCCAAAAGAAGGAAAGAGAAAACCATTATCAATGAAATTAGAAATGAAAAAGGCAAAATCACAACAGACACTACCTCAATTCAGAGGACTAAAACTATTTTCAAAATATATACTCTAGTAAGTTGGAGGAACAAAAAGAAATGGATAAATATCTACACGATTACCAAACTTGAACAAAAAGATATGAAAAAAATAAATAATCCAATATAAGACTATGAAATAGAGACTGTAAAAGACCCTGCCAACGAGAGAAAGCACAGAGCCAGATGGATTTGCCCAAAAATTCCACTAAATTTTCAAGGAAGTGCTACTGCGAGTATTCTCCTATTAAAATGGAAGGAATGCTGCCAAACTCATTCCCTGAAGACGGCATTACCCTGATACCAAAACCAAAGACTCAGCAACAAAAGAAAACTGCAGGTCAATATACTTAATGACCATACATGTAAAAATCCTCAGCAAAATACTTGGAAATAGAATGCAACAATCCAGTAGAAAGATCCTACACCACGACAAGGTGGCTTCATCCAGGAAGGAAAAGATGGCTGAACATATGTGAATCCATAAATGTAATACAGCACAGAAACAGAAACAATGACAAAAACAATTGACATGATTATTTCAAGAGATACAAAAAAACCAAAAAGGCTTTGACTAATCCAACATCTATTCATGACATAAAAGACTCTGACAAAAATATATATAGAAGGTCTTCCCTCAAACTGATAAAAGCCATTTATGACAATCCCACTACCAACATCATACTAAATGGAGAGAAATTAAAAGCATTTTCTCTAAAATAGAGTACAAATCATTGGTGGCCACATTAATGACTTCTGTTCGACAGAATAATCACAACTTTATCCAGACCAATCAGGCAAGAGGGAAAAAAAAAAGGATGCGTATAGGAAAGAAGAAGGTAAACTATCTTTACTTGCAGATGACATGATCCTTTACATGGAAGACTCAAAAACTCTACCAGAAGACTCCCAGAATTAATAAATTCAGCATAGTGACAGTGTATAAGATCAATACACAAAAATTATAATGTTCCAATACACCAGCAATGAAACCAGAGAAAGAAATCAGGAAAACAGTACCTTTCAGGGTATCTTCAAAATAAAATTAAACACCCAGAAATTAACTCAAACAAGGAAATGAAAAATGTCTATAGTGAAAACTATAGTATTTTGAAGAAGAGGTTGAAAATGACATTAGAAGGTGGGAGGATTTTCCCTGTTCTTGGATAAACAGAAACAATATAGTCAAATGGTCATATTACCAAAAATGATTTACAGATGTAGTATAATTCTAATCAAAATGCCAGATGCATCTTTGACAGGACGAGGAAAAAAAAAAAAAAACTACCAAAATGTTTATAGAATCTGAAGAGACCCAGAATAGCAAAAGCAAACCTGAGTAACAATAGCAAAGCAGGAGGCATCACAATCCCAGATTTCAGCTTATATTAAAAGCTACAGTGATTAAAAAAAAAATATGTTACAGACATAACAACAGGCATGTGGACCAATGGAACAGAATGGAGGGTGCGAAAAGAACCCAGGCAGCTCCTCCAAATGATCTTTCACAAAACACAGCACTGGGGACGGGCAGGCCTTTAACCAGTGGTGCTGGGAAACTGGCCACCCAACGTGCAGAAATTGAATCTAAACCTGTATCTCTCACCATGTACAAACTAAAAATGGATCAAAGATTCAAATATTAAAGTGGAAACACCAAATCCGCAGGAAGATAAAATAGGTAATGCTATTGAAGAAACAGGTATAGGCAAAGAGTTTCTGAACAGAACCCCAATTGCACAAGAAATAACATCAATAATCAGCAAATGGAATCATATCAAATTAAAAAGCTTCCAAGCAGCAAAGGAAAGAACCAGTAGAGAAAGGAGACCACCTATAGAACAGGAGAAAATTTTGCCCAACACTCCTTGGACAGAGGACTAATATGTAGAATACATAAAGAACTCAAAATAATCAGGCCCCCCAGATAAAAGGCCCACTTGGGAAGTGGGCAACTGAAATGAACAGACACTTCTCAGAAACTGAAGTAGAAATGGCCAATGAATACTTGAAACAAAAATGTTCAGTATCTCTGGCCATTGGAGAAATGTGGATCAAAACAACACTGAGATTTCATTTTACTCCAGAAAAAAATAGCTGTCCTGAAGAATTGAAACATATAGCAAATGCTGTCAAGGTTGTGGGGAAGAGAACCTCTTCTGCACTTTTGGTGGGCAGGTATACAGTACTAGTACAACCACCATGTTAATCAGTACAAAAGTTCCTTAAAAACTAAAAATGGAAATTCCATTTGACCCAGCTATATCTTTGCTGGTATCTTCCTGAAAGAGTTAAAGACATCACAATACAGTTAATGATCCACACTTACCCATGTATATAGCAGCACAACTCATAAAGGCTAAATATTGGAAGCAGCCTATTTATCACACATCAACAAATGAATGGATTAAAAAAAAGTGATATTCATAGTAGAGTACTACTCAGCCACAAAGAAGAACCACTTTGAGTCATTTGTAGGAAAATAGATGTACCTTGAGACCATAATGCTAAATGCAATAAAACAGGCACAGAAGATTAAATACCACATTATTTCTCCTATATGAGAAAGTCTAAATTATTTAAACAGAAAAATAAAAGAAAAATGATAAAAATTGAGGTACACTGTGTGGAGAAGGAAACGGGTCATTGTGGGGGAGAGAAACGGAAAGGAAGTAAAATAATTAAGATGTGATACATATATGTACCAGTTCCCCAAGATGAATGTAATTATGCTAATCAAAAGAGGACCAATATATATACATACAGACAGACATACACAAAATATTTTTAAACAAAAATTCTTTAGGGGTTGAATTATGAAAGTTTTTTTTTCTCCTTTGCTCTGTTTTCCCAAAAACAAAGAAAAATTAGATTTAAAATCTATAAATAGGTGAATACCACGGCTATCTTTACTGATGTCTATACTCATTTAGGAGTATTGGTCAGAATACACAGAAGTTCAGTTCTTAAGTATTATCTCTGCTTTGCCGAGAGTGAAAGGAAGAGGCAGTTTCTCTGCGGGAACACCCTTCTATAGTCATAGCCTGAGGTGTAGATTGTACAAATAATAATAATAATAATAACCTACACTTTATTCCGTTTTTACTATTTAAAAATTTAGTTTCGTCACAGAGAATGCTCGATCCTGGAAATACAAATTGTGCGGGAACTAAGACCGATCTTGGTAATTTTGAGGGACCGCAGGAAGTGACTGTCCTTCGCAGGAAGCCATTTGTCTGAATGGCTTGTCACCTGCTGGGCCTCGTAGAGGGGCTCAGAGTCTTCCCTCTTACTTAGCACCAGACCTGGCCGGTCAGTTACTGGGGACTGATGATAAGTTTAGCTTCTGCATGTGGGATTTTGGCTTCAATTTAGCAGACTTCGGTTCATCATACTTACCCCTGACTTTGATATTTTCTTTTCTGTTCTTTCTTTCAAGAGCAACATACTATTATCTACCTGCAACAGTGTCTCCATAATCACACAATCTGATTACTGTTTTATGATGAACGAATGTACAAAACTGCAGTATTGAGACTACTTTATTCCCGTGGTAGCAAACTGGTGTTTGTTTTAGTATTTAATTGGACTCCTTTTGATATGCTGATTGACTCTTTTATCACTAGGATTTGTAATTTAAATTATAATATTCCGAAAAATAAATACTCTAGTTTACTAAATCACTCTCCCCTTGAAGGACATGTTTCCATGACTGCTATTTGTGTTTGGCACGGGGACAGTAACTTATAACTGGGATCCCAGATGAATAATTTATTGATATTTTAAATATCAGAAAAAAATCTATGTCGAGATTTATATAAAAATTTCGAAGCACATTGTTATGTCTGTAAACTTGATCCAAGTTGTGGAAGATACAAATAAATACAGGAAGGTGAATATCTACCTATTCTATTATCCGTAATGTTGATGAAGACTGTTTTTACAGGCGCACCTCTAATGATATTATCAACATGATTTCTTTTTTAAAGAAAAAAACTTGTTGCTTATTTGTCTGTACGCAAAAGGAATTCTACTGAACCAAGTATTGGTGATAAAAGTGCATTAGGTCATGATCCTTCCATCCTTAAATGTGGAATGTTCCTGCCGCCTGCCAGTGAACAGAATCACTAAGCTGGAACTTAGCGATCCCTGCATTTTATCACCTTAATGGCAGGTCCTTCTGTGAAGACCTAAATTCATACCTACTCAGCATAACAAAAGTAGAATTTCTCCAAATCTGACAGTCTGTGGCATCTCCCACTCTGGCACGCAGCCGCCCACCTGCCTTAGACCTGGCGCCTCCCCCCGCCCGCTGAGCCCTGACTGCGCACCTGTTCAAGGGCGCCCCTTGGCTTTGTGCTGAGGTTCCTCTCTGTCACTTAGAGTCTCATAGTCCCGTGTACGTGGAACGTTGGGTATTCCTGTCCTCACCGGAATTATTTTTATCTTGTCAGCTTAGACATTGTTACACAGTCATATGGGAGAGCTACTGAATACAAATGTTACTCGCCCGCCAAACTGTAAGCTTCGCCTTCCACCAGGCCAGACTAGGTCTTGTCCCGCTTACTCTGCTCTAACTTTAAGTAAATTTAAGTGTATTCTTGCACCTTAACAGCTACTTTCTTGCTTCGAGCCTTTGGAAGTCTCCCGTACTGCAGCAGGCCATAAGAGGGAAGAATCCAGCAGACATTTGAACACTAAACACGTGCCTGGTGAAAAAAGGTTTATTTGTCGGAATTTTAATCCACAGCTTTCTCCCGCAGTGATAAGGGGTAAAATTGGATGTCTGACTAAAAATCAGCATTTTCTCATAATTGAATACCGTGCCCTCCATAAAAAATCTCAAAATGAATGAAGGTCCTCGAATCAGAGGCCAAGGACCTGGCGGTGTCAGTTCTGAAATGAGTTGACTCATTTACTCTTACTCAAGTCCAATGGATGCTTTAATATTTGATTTCTTCTTCATCAGTTTCCAGCTATTGTCAAGTGTCAGATGAAAGAGTAATAAATAATACTGAGCACGAAAAGTGCAGAAAATCACACAGGTCTGGTCTGTTACAGCGAGAAGTTCTACTTCTTTTTCTGTTTCAATGTGGTCTTTGGCTGCACTTCACTGAGACCTCACAGCAGCGCTTAGGAGTCTAAAGAGTTACAGAAATACGAGATAATCACAACAACTTCACTTCTCTTCCGAATAAGGTGCCGGTACTCTTCTACCAGAACTTTATTTAAAATTACTTTCATTTATTCCTTGTTACAAATTTGTGGAACAAAATTATGAGAAGCAATTAACCTGCCTTCTGTCCTCTCTTGCTGTCTTTCCATTCTTAAAATTTCCATTTTGATTTCCAACTTTTAGGGCTCAGCGCTAAAGGGACCACTACTTTTTCAAGTCTTACTTCTTGTCAGGAGTACTATTACTGGGCACGAAACATTTTCAACCTGATACTGAAAAGCGAGATAAATCTTACGTGTGGTTATAAACTGCTGCACGAAAGATACGGCAATGTGTCCTACGCTCACTGTTTTCATAACTTACCTGTCAACAGCTCTGTTTCTTTGGGGATTGTTCTTGTGGGTTACTGTCTATAGTCAGGCATAGGTGAAAAGGCCACAAACATCCATTTAGAAAAAAGCAGAACTGTAACTGATATGTAGTTCGAAATACAAAATGATAAAGATCCCAGAAAAGACGTTTCTCTCCTGTGAACTCAGCAGATAATGTGAAAATAGATGATGTTCAGAAGCAGGAGACTGCGGTGTGGGGGAGGGAGCGTGCAGCGTTTGAAGCCGCTTGGGATCATCCGCACGTGTTGTCTTGCAGTGCCGCCAGAAGGGCCACCACAGGCCTTGTGTGAAGCCTTCGAGAGCAAGGTGATTTCAGAGCACCCAGGCCGGTGGGGTATCCTGGGTCTCTCCACGGTAGTCGTGTGTTGGCATCTGTGGATGGGCCTGGTGTCAGTGAAATTAATAATAGTAACAATAATAATAATAATCTTCCCAGTGCAAAATTCAACAAATAAGTGTTGTAATCTACTTAAGTGTTCTCGTATCTCCTTGGTTCTGGAGGCAGGGAATCGGCTGCCCTGCCAGGCCCGCAGAAGTTTTGCTGTTCTGTAAGTTTGGAAAAGGCCTGCAGATTCCACTGTGGCTGGGAGGTTACAGGGCTCTTCCTGCAGGGCTTGGGTTCGGAGGAGGAGGAGGACTATGAGAGGAAGGAGGGGAGAGGAAGAGGATGAGAAGGAGGGGGAGACATTAGCAGCAATGTAAGAGGGGTATAGTATTCAACCCTAGAAGAAATGAATGACGGAAGTTGGGAAACAAAAATAATAAATGCAATTTCTAAAATTTTCTTTGGGAGTCACATAGATTCTAGGAAGTGCCTTTTAATTTAGATATGTAAACTGATAAAACACAGACCTTTTAAACTGTTACTCAGTCCAGAGTAATATTTTTCTCATAAGCATGTATTTTTCTTATTATTGCATCCGGAGTGGCTCTAGGGTCCGAGTACCCCCGACACACTCCCATCTGGAAACTGTCTCTCTCCCAGTCGTAGAGAGAAGAAGAGGAGGCAAGTGAGACCACAGTGGGAGTATAAGAAAGTTTTATTGTGAGATCAAAGTGAAAGCCACCTCTGACAGGACTGTGGGGTGTCCGGAGCTGGCCCTCGACTTGTTATGTTCCCTTTTTCCACACCCGAGAGACAGATTTTTCCTTAGCCTCACTTCAAACAGGGGAGTTAGAGGAATCTGGGGAAGGCAAGTGTCACACGCTTACCTCGTTGTAAGCAGCTAAGAAAACCACAGACTGCCAGCTTTCTGACTGCTCGCTAAAATCTAGACGCAAATGGGGAGACACAAGTGGCCGGGGCCTGCATCGATCTATCTCTCCGATCGATCCCGCTATCCCTACATTATTTTTCCCAAATCAGATCATTTCTTTGAAAAGAAAACTGACATTTTAAAAGACTGATATTACTAGATGTAGCATTTTCAATGATAATTTCCGATGTTAGTTGTTATTTGGAAATAGTAAAAATGGGGACATTTTGTTTAAAATAATAAAGAAAACTATTTCTAAATCTTAGAAATCTAGTTATCAAACATATGGATGTGCATATATGCAAAATTCTATGTCATTCTTCAACTCTCCCCTCAGAAATATACATTTCTTTCCTAGTTACACTTTCTTACCCATTATTTCAAAAGTTTTATTCTTACCAAGCACTAAATTTAATTATTCACAGAAAACTTTCCTAAGGTTATCTACTAAGATGTATAGAAAGCATTTATTTCAAAAGTATAACTCATCAATTAAGAGTGTTGCACTTCATTAAATAATTTCACAGTAGAGAGAGAGAGAGAGAAGTCAAAACTTGTTCTGCTGCGGATCTGTGTGACGTGGCCCTTCTAGATCAGCCCCAGAGGGACAGCTGGGAACTCAGCCCAACCAGGGGCTCACTTGACAGACACTGGGGCTTTGTATGGAAGAGATAATATTTAAAACTCCTTCCAGTACCCAAATCCTCTGATTGTCAATTTCTCTACTTTGTGATTTCTCTAAGAAATTAAAGTTTGCATCCATGACACAGATTATATATTTTAATGAAGACTTGCCTATTAATCTTTCCTCATTGATAACATTATTATTTATAATTTTTAGTATGCTAATATGTCAATATGGGTGGTGTTTAAGAATTGTTTTGTCTTTATGATATCACTTCATTCAAACTAATGAATTGTGTCTGTGACTTTTACATATTAATTTTGTAAGATAAACATTTGGTGAGAGTTAATTAAATCAACACCAGAAAATCATTACCTATCATATTTCAGGCACTTTAGCATGTAAAAGGTATACAGTGTGCAAAATGTCACCTTCAACTATCAGGGCTTTATACAACCCATAAGCAGCAATGTATGCACATTGGTAGAAAAAAGCATAAGAGGAAACACTCATATCTGCCTGAGGGACTTAATGAAGATCTTATGAAAAAGATCAAATGAGGACTGGAATTAGAATCATGCCTACTATTTTATCAGACAAAGTAATGTAAAAGTGGGTTGTGACTCTCAGTGACAGAGCTAAAAAAGGGCATTTCACATTCACAGGCCTTAAGGGCTTCCACACAGGCTTTATGAGTGAGAGCAGTGGGGATCTGGACCTTTAACACAGACATTTAGGTTTTATTTTATAAATCAAGCATCTTTGGTCTGAGTCCATGAACTGTCCTGTGTTGAAATTAAGATGCGATGTGCATGAACACCTTTCAGGGAGAGAATGTCTCAATTAGTAACCACTCTGTGAAAGCCTCTAGAATCCACAAAATATTTAAAAGAGCTGCCATAAAGACAACCATTTTTTTTTTAAACAGGAAAATCATGTGGTCAAATTGTAATGTTGCAATTATCAGTCTAGAAACAAGAGATAGATTTAGTAATAAGAAAGAAGTACTGAATACTAAAAGAAATTGTGAGACCTGGAATATTGTGGATGAGAAATGAGGAGGACTTCAATTTCTGGGCAGCAACTAGAATGGAGAGAGGAGAGCAGACTCCAGAGAGATGAAAGGAATCAAGTCTGAATTTGTTCACTATCAAAAGGGAAGAGTCTCCAGTAAGTATCAAGTTTTGGGTGTGGGTAGCCGGATGGATGGAAACACCATTTATTACGGCAGGAGATAAAAGGCAAACCAAGTTTTGGAATGTAGATGAGGCGTTTAGTGGAGAAATTGCTGAATATTTTGTGTCTGTTGAAAATTGCATGAAACTGTCAGTCCAGAAGGAATATACAGAAATTTAGAACCATGGGGTGCAATATTGGATAGGACTATTAGATTGTTCAGTCATCAATATTTAGGTCAGATTCAAGAACAGTAAATAGTTTAATGCTGTATTAATCAGATTTCCTGTCGAGGGCACAAAATGCATAATACCTCCAATTTAAAGGAGGAGAGTTTTCATTTGGGACATTGTCCAGTCTATGATTGGCTGGCTCCAAGGCAGAAATATCACTGCAGAAGTGCATGGTGGAGCACAGCTGCTCAGTTCATGGCAGCTGGGAGTCACAGCAGGGGAACAGTTCTGGAGACAATCAGGTTAGGGACCATATATAGCACCCAAGGTCACACCTCTGTAACCTACCCAGACACAGGAGCACGTTTTACTAATCCCTAGGCATTTCTTAATTCAACGAACCAAGATTCATAGTCATAAATATTTTAATAATCAGTCAGTTACATCCAGGCCTTTGTTGAACTTCATTCATTGACTCTGTTGTAGTCAGTATTTGCAAGAGAAACAAATCTAATGCAGACATGGAAATTTGTAAGATTAGCTTACAGTATCTGCCCACAGAGTCAAATGTAGAAGAGTGCAAGAGACTGCCCAGGCGCTAGAGATCTGTAGAGTCCAGCCAAGGGCCCGAAGCCCATGACAACGCCCTGCTTAAGGCTGTATCAGGAGGCCAAGGAATCTATGATGGAAGCCTGAAGGTCTGTGCCATAAAGCCCAAGGGCCAGGCTGGAGCCTAGAGAGTCTGCACTGGCAGGCCGAACAGCCTGCGTTAGAAGCTGAAGGATCTGTCCGAGAGCCAGGAGATGACCCACAAGGTGAATGTGAAAACCGGAGCTCAGCCAAAGCCCCTCAGAGGAAGATCAGCTGTAACGAAGCTCTTCCGAGGACGCTTGGCTGTCTCGTTCTTGGACAACCATGTTGGCTCAAATCAGCTGGGTGCTCCCACTTGTGTTGACAGTTAATTAACCACCATACTCTGGAATTTTTTTCTTACTGAGCCTAAATTTTACCTTGATTCTTATTGCTCTTCTCCATGTGTCAAGCCATTTTGAATTTTAGGATCAGGCATTTGAGTAAAGCTTTTCTGACATGGTTGCCTTAGACCATAATTGGAGATGGTATGAGAGTATACAGAAATTACAGGAATGTGTGTAGAGATTTAGTAGAAAAAAAATGCAAGGAAGGAAGGGAATGGAAAGAAAAGGTAGACAGTGTAGCCAGAGAAGTAGATCAAGTGCTGAAAGACTAATGCCATGCGAGTTGAGGAATCGCATTTTCAGGAAGAAGGAAATGCTCAACAATAGAAGAACTACTCAGAGAGAATCACTTGGGTAGGCACTAAATGTATCTCTAATTGCCTTTGAATTTTCCTCCAACCTATGGAAAGATCACCAATCCACATTATTTAATAAAATCACAGAAATTGAAGGAAGGGAAACAAAATTTCTGGAAGTTAATATATGAAAGAAAACTGAGGTAGAGAAGGATTTTGTACAATTTTCTTAAGATTGGTTGTGAGAGAATGAAAAACAGGTGTTAGTGAGGGGCATAGAAGGAATATTGTACTTTAAGCACTTTCTTTTTCTAGGATGAAAGCAATTCATTTACTTAAATATTTAGAGAAGTAGGTAGTAATAGAAATGTTTACAAGCGCCATGGCTAGAACTGAGCTTTAAGAATCCTGGTGTTACATTGAAGAAAGCATTCAGATTGAAAGATAATGTGAGGAGGCAATTTAGGAGAGATTCAGACAAGGGATAATGAGGAACTAAATTTTGCCGTGGTCTCAACAATGTAGAGAAGATATATTCAAGAATGTATGTAACATTTCTTTGGCAGGGCTTGGCAAAATACTGGATTTAGAGAGTTTGAAAATGAGCTATTTTGTTGACAAGCCTGAGTTTGCCAGTAGACCGCACTGTCTCTAGTAAATAAAATGATGCCTTTCTGGAGGGGAAGTTTGACAAGGAAAGAAATAAAATTTTATCTTACAAATAAGATACCCACGTAGAGATGTTCAAGGGCTTAGGAATATAAGACTAAGGATTGTGGTGCTGAAGGTGAACTGATGTACAAATGGGTTTATACTGTAAACTACAAAAATGGGAAAGGGGTTATCTTGATACTCTACTTTTAATCCTATCTTCTCAGTTTTATTGTTTTTCAGACATTTTCTTGCCATCAGGCACTTCTGGTCTCATTGGTTTTAATTGTAAAAAGGGAGTTCTACTGGCTTTCCTTTGTTTCTCCTTCCTTCTTTATTTCCTCTTTCCTTCCTTTTGCTTATCTTGGGCCATTTGTTTTATATTTAATTCCTCCAAATTGCTCTTGCTCTTCAGTTAGCCAGTAGATAATTTCTGCCTTTGCCTCCACCCCCTCACCCAAATAACATGGGATTAATCTACAATTACATCTACAGGGTTTTTTGTGGAAAGTTATTTTGAAATACATTATTATATGGTTGGGGGATTGGAATCTTTTTCTCCTCTAAATATGTAGGGAGTTGCTCCTTTTAACTAAAAGAGTTGAAATGGAAGAAATTCAGGGAGGAAGAACATTGAAAAATAAATGCTTGCTCTAGGGTGATTTCCAAGTTTCAGTTTCTACGGGTCCAAGAAAGACCAGACTAGCGGTAGAGAGAAAAGTAAAGGATGGTGTGTTCTCTCTACTATGTTATGTATTTGATGTATCTTGTAACACTATTGTGAAAATGAATGTAAGAATCTTTTACCATCTAGAAAATGAAGTATGGACCTGAATTTCTCATGCATAAACTAGATGTTTCAGGAATTTTAATGTGTACAAGTGTTATTTCAATCCCAGCAACTGATGATTAAAGAAAACGAAATCTGCCATGACTTGGCACTTTTATTGATCAATAGAGCAAGCTGCCTTTGAAATTTATATGCCAAGAGCTTAAATGTGCAAACGGAATAGGTACCAGATCACTCTAATGCCCAGCTATGACATATATATTCGTTTTCCCCTCATCTTAGTAGCATAATGAAAAACTATTTTAAGTATAGAACCAAAAATTCTGTGCAATTTTGTCCTGTTTATTACTGTTGGAGTTTCCTGGATCAGGAGATATGTCAACCTTAACAGCCATTCCTCAGAAGTCTATGTGGCAATTCTGCTTGTAAGATAACATATATTTCATTGTAAGTAACTTGACAATATTAAAGCACAATGCAATCAGCAAATATTTGTAACCTTTCTTTGATGAAACACACTTCAACTGAAAGGTAAATCAAAAGTATTTACAGTTACTCCATATCTAACGGGGGTTAGGAGTTTCATATAGATCATCCCTAAAAAATATAAAGTGAGTTCCGTTATCACCAGGAGGACATTGATGCACTCTTTAAAGGGTGATATGGAGGGACTCTGTATTAAAATTGTTACTGACATAAATTTAGTACATATAAAAGATGATGTGAATAGGATTAGTTCTCTGATAAAATTACGTATTGAATAGGAGAAAGGGTAAATGAGTTAGCTCTAACCGTGTTTATTTTTAAGAAACCCAACAGACATCTTAACAATTCACTGATAAAAGTGAGCTGTAAAATGTTTTCACAAAATTAAGGCAACTAAAATATAATTTCCTAACCAACATGAGTGTCTCAGGATATGCAGAGTAATTAATGTGCTTAGGGTTAATTTTTTTTTTTTTTTTTTTTTTTTTTTGGTACTGGGGATGGAACTCAGGGCCTTGTGCTTGCAAGGCAGGCACTCTAACCACTGAGCTAAATCCCCAGCCGCTAATGGTTAAATTCTAGATCATCAGTTTCTTATTTACCAGGCACTATCTGAAGAAACCTCTGGGGAAGAATGGTAGGTGGGTGAATGGGATTGGATGCTGTTCATGATTGTTTAACAGTTTGAAGGTTTGATGAGCTCAGGTTGAAATATTTATATTTACTGGAGAAGAAGCCATTAATCCATCCTGTACAAATAGCTTGCAGTCAATATTCTGTGTATCCTGTGGTTGTCACTGATGGAAGTGGAAAGCTTTTAATATACATAAAGGTTGACAATTACAATTGAATTTCTTGTTCTTTATTACCATGATTCATAGGAAACTATCCTCGTAAAGTAATGTAAATTGCTACATCTTGGAATTAGTTATTAAATATTCTAGTTTTGTTGCACTTCTATAAATGAGTCTGTCAGATATCAATCTACTAATGAGCCTTTCTCAGAACTTTTGTACTGGTCTTTAATAAATCTAACATGTTTGAATTAAATATAGATATCCTTTCTAAATATAGTAATCAATTACAGTACTGGAATTTACTGTTTCAACATACAAAATGTGGTGGATGATGAACAATTCACTTATAACTCTAAATGAAAACCAAAAGTGATCAGTTCTCTGTACTATTTATTAAAAACTATTGATATTTGGTAGAATATTCAACAAGCCCCATAACCACAATTTAATTTTTAGGCATCTAAAGAGCATTACTGTTTAATCTGCTGAAGATCAGTCAAGTTTACATTAAATCTAAATACAGCCAAACTTAATATTCAGTAATAGTATATAAAAAGTTCAAAGCAGAAATGTTTCCGGAATAGATATTGTCCTGAGGGTCTGTTGCATTTTGTTTTGCTGTCCAAACAGTAAATTCTGGAATATTCTACTTTCTAAAGAGGTTCAGATCCAATTATTTAATCTTAGTCCTCTTGCCTGTACTTTAGCAAAATACATTTACTTTCTCAAATGTATTTACTCATTTTATGGTGATGGCTGGTAATGAGTGTGGCACCCACTTCATTTGCACATTTAAGGTCATTTAATATATTTAGAATGGGTAGAATAATGAATCCAGAATCTGAATCTTTTAACAGAGAAAGAGCTACATTTGAATTTTCCATTAAAACTATAGTTTAAATATGGCATTGTAGGGATGAAAAACCATGTGATTGTTTTCCTGCCCATCACAGAAGATCATGTCTGACACTATCATAATGAGACAGGTTAATAGGAGAAAAACTTGACACGTGTGTGATCATGGTTAAATATATGACAAAGTTGAATACCAGTGACAGAAAGAATGTAGTTTTAGGTTCTGTGAAACTCGCACTGCTATGGAGAGATATGAATGAGCTAAAAGATAAACATACCCATGTATGACCTTTCCTTGCTTTCTAGTAGAGTAAGATTATGGGTAGGGGCCTTAGGACCAGGTTATGTAGATGTAAAGATCAAATAAAGAGGGAGTTTGTGATTTTTCTGTTAATCACACTACTTGGGACCTTCCCCAACTAGTTCCTTTGCCTTTGTCTCTTTAACTGTTGGAATCTAGCTGTCTTTATGTTTCTAACTATTGGATTATAGCTATCTGTGCCTTTCAGAGTCTGGCTGTAGAGGTCAAAATTGTCTATTAATTTTTAGTAATGTTCAATGAGGTCTTTACCCTACCTGTGGGGACTCCCGTTCCTACATTCCCTGTTCTGAGACAACCATCCAACTGCTGTTGAGGAAACAGGCGAAGACCAATCGCTTCTTTGAGATAAATGGGGTTATAGTTGGGGAGCAGTGGGCCTCAGTAGAAGAAGTCTGGCAACTTTATAGTGGGTTTCATCTCTATGACCATTTGGGCTAAGAGACGTCTGAGGTAAAGGTGACAGACAAGCCCAGGAGCTATTCAGATTCCAAGGGCCAACACAAGGAAAAGCCCAATAAAGAGGGACTACAGAGAAGGGTCCACGAGTATGTTCCTTTCGAATGCTCCCTACTCGTGGAGTAGCTATCTATCATCTCTCTTCCCCCCTTTTACACCCTCTTTAGATAAATTTCTTCTCTTAGTTAAAAAAAAAAAAGATAAACATAATAAAAGAATGAGTGGGGAAACCCAGTAAGCTGTGCTTAGATTCTTTCTGACTCCTCAGATGTAGCATTTCTTCTTCTGGGTGTGAGGCAAGACCTGTTATGGAATGAAAGTGTTACTGTTTTTATGGCCAACTCTGATACAAAAAGGCAAGATGACAGAATAATACTCATAGGGCTAACGGCTGACATTGTGGGGATAAGGGTCCTGGATTCTGAGGCCTGCCCTGGGGAGGAGGCGTCCTACTTTGCGTGGCCTGCCTCGTGGTGGTGAGGAGAAAGCACACTGAGCTGAGGTCTAAAAGCTTGTTCTCAGGTTGGTCGCACAATGTTTGGGACTGAAATCTTAGAACGACTTGCACATCAATAATCAAATGCACAGAACAGATTTTGTTTTCTCATTCCTCAAATAAATTTGTTTGATCATAGACTTCCAAATTTCTTTCTACCAGGAAAATTCTGAGTCTAAAACTGGTTTTCAAAATGTTTGAACACTTGGTGCCCCTCTTCACTGACTTGCTAAGACATTTTGATGTATAACACCCAAAAAGGGAACTACTTGGGGACAAGCTCAGGTGGGGACAAAGCTCCACTCTTGCACAGTGAGCCTCTTACTACAGCAGCTTCAGAGATTACCCGCCTAGTCTGAAGCCCCAGTTCCAGTCAAGATTTCATTCTAACACTCACAGGCCTACGAAACTCCATCTCGTTTGAAACAATACACGAGGAAGAAAGTAGGATTCACAGTCCGCACACACACCTGCACTCATACAGCCATCCAGCTGCTGTTACTCTACTCCCGCACTCCGCATGGAGCACACTGTGGCCCACGCGTCTGTGTATGCACTCACGCTACGGAAAATCATAAATTTGCTTTTTGTGGTTTAAAAAATAGGAAATCTCAGATTAGCCAACTAACAAACAGCGTCTTCTGTACTAACTTCTGTGAAAACAAACAGAAGCAGACACAAGAACAAACAGGAAGGAATGTGACCTCATGGAGGTGACAAAGTGTCAGCTTATTCCCACCGTGCTGGCATTTGCATGCTCAGGAAAGCTCGTTCTTAATGGCTGTCTCTAGCGATTACAAGGTCATGGAATGACTACTAACGTCTGCCGAGATCTGGGTACAGAGAGACCACTGCTTCCCTGATGAACTTATCTTTTCACTTGTTTGTCTGTTTTTAATGCACTTTTATTTGTAAAGGTTAAATATATATATTCTTATAAATGCAAACATGGATAAGGAAATATGTACACTATTCAATCCAAATAATTATATTAACCACTATTAACCTCTTGTTTTAATTTGTGACAAAAAAGAGGTATATAAACATAGGAAAGTTAAACATATAATCATGTACTTTTCATTTGCATAAGTGCGATTGTTTCTTTGTGGCTTTCTGTTTTTCACTCGGTGCTATACTAAAATGATGCTTCCTTCTGTGTTAATAAATAGGAACATTTTTTAAGAAATATCAGGCTTTATAGCTAACTGCATTCATTAGTAACAGAAAAAATTTCCTTCAATTATTGTCTTGTCGAGCAGGATGCTTCATTTAATCATTCTTCTCCAATAAATATCAGAGATTTACGACAGAGAAATGTAGCCAGTTTATCAGCGTTTATCCTAGTGGGTGGAAACATCGTTATTTTTCTTCAGTCAATGACTGAGCTCTGTCTGACCCATTTCCTACCTCTTGAAATCATCCTAGGTGGGAGTCATAGATACCCCTGCATTTCTAGATATGACTATTCCGGTCAGTCAAGTTTGAAACTTCAGTCACTTATCAGATTTTTCCTTGTCATCCCCGTCAACTTCTCCACCAAATTCAAGCACCTGTACAGGAGCGAAGCCCTGCCCTGCCTTTCTGTGCGGCTATTATACTTCTCTCTCTCCCTTCCTCCTTTGGTGTTCTTTCTTCTCCAGTTTGTTACTGAACCGAAGAGAGATGGGAAGAAAAGAACCAGATGCCTCTTACGCAACAGTGACGTTACGGCTGCCCTCCTGTTGTGCCCTGTGCCGGGTCTCTGCTAGAGGCCATGTTGTGTCCTTAGGTGTCCTCCGGAGCCCTCGCCACGGGAGGTCAGTCAGCAGCCAGAAAAATCCACTGAGGCTCGGCCTCTGCTGACCTTTTCCTGCACCCGCCAACTTCGGCATGCTGAGGCCCCATCTGCAGATCTACTACAGAGACACCCCGCTGTATGAAACGTCACTTTTTCTTCTTTGCTGTCGCAAGGCCGTGGGATTGGGGGGACCGTGGGAAGCTAGGAACTCGCACCAGATGCAGGCTCAGCCTTCAGCCCATCCGCTTCCGCCGTGCAGGCCAAAAGGAAGGAAGGGCCGGCCTGAGGGCGCCCGGGTGGTGGGCTGCTGGGCGTGTAAAAGACCGCGACTTGCGCTTGTTTTTAGAACGTGGCGTGCTTCCGTGTTGTCACCTAACAGTCCCACAATTCTAGACAACTGGAGAAGGCCTCTTCAACACCGTTAGATACCCTGAGACTAAAGAAAGTCGGAGGGGTTTGTAGTGCCTTTGAAACTACAAGTCATTCATAGAAAATGAGCGGCTCAGAGAGGAGTTTACGCTTAGCACTGGAGGCTGGTGCTCTTTTTGAACCCACTTCCACTAAACCCTACGCCTTTGAAGTTTTGTGACGTAAGTCTCAGCGGTTTGCTTGGCTTGTGCTGCATGGAGATGTGCTCTGATGCAGAAAGCTTGCTGGGAGGCGCGTCTCCAAGGGATGTTGCAGGGAGGATCCGGGAGGGCGGAGGAGAGGCTGTGTGCTGCTGCACGGGGAGCCTCGGTTCATGCTCCACGGAGTTCGAGCCCTTCACAAGCGTGCCGGGGTCTGAGGCCTTCTCTGCACACCATGTCAGTCAGACAGCAGCTGAATCCTGGCGTCTGGAGAGAGGAGCAGCCTGGAGCAAGGCAGTTCTCTGAGGCCAAGAATATGTCCCATGAGAGTCTCAGCTGTAAACCCTCAGCAGTCAGTATTGCCAGCAATGACACACACACCCTCCGGCTAACGGGAGCATTATGAACGTCCATGACAGATTTGTTATAGTTTATGTCAAAAGCATTCCCAAGAGTCTCACGTTCAAAGATGAGGTCTGCTTAGATGGGGTGGGTCACAGGTGCTGTGACTTGGAGGGGTGTAATCTCGTCCCAGCTCCTCCCGCTCTGTTTCCTGGCCACCATGATCTGAACAGCTCTCCTTTCCCTTCCACATGCCTTCCCTGCCTTGGAGCTAGCAGACCATGGACTGAATCCACTCAGACCATGAGCCAAGATGAACCACTCCTTGTTTAGTTACAGTTGTCAGCTATTTCGTGCTAATGATGAGATAGCAAGTAATGTAAGAATTTACATATTAAGTCATTCTCATTTTCCATAAGGTTAATTTGCTTCTGTTTGAATATACATTAACCATGAATTTTATCACACAAATGGCTGGTATAGTATATGACTATTTCAACTTTTTAAAAAAGAGATTTTTTTTTAAATCAGTTTCTCTAAGTGTGAAATTAAAATTCTAATGTGGAATATTTAGTGGGCAAATTATATAAGTTATTTATATAATGCATGATTCATATTGGTTAGAAATAATAGCATGCATTAGTTTACACTGTATTATTATTAATAATAACATATATTTCATAAATAACTACACTGTTTAGACAAGAAGCTTCGATAAGATAGCTGTATCTACATTTGTAAGATATTTAAATGTATCCAACATCATATCTGTTGTTCTGCTTGTAAATTGATCTACGAAGCCATCCAGGCTTCCCAGGCTTGTGGGCACAAGTGACAGGAATTCAAAGGTAAAGCTATGGATATTTTCCAGTAGTATGTCACAGAAGGCAAATGAGCACATATAACTTATAGAACAAAAAAGTTCCAATGTCAGAGAAGGTAGTGAAAACACTACAGATTGACTTCTCTCAGAATAGCAGCATAAAATGAAAAAAAAGAGAACCCTCTTATAACTTTCGAAGCAATTGACATGTGTAAAATTGTTCATGGATCAGAAGTTGCTAAGAGCCCAAAATCTTTTCTGATTTCTAGAGAATCAACATATTGAAGATACGACTTCAATTGTAAGGACTGAACATAGGAACGGAATTGGCCGAGTATTAGTGTTCCAAAGGGTGGAATCTCCAAATACAAATTACACTGCTCCGGCTCTTTATTCAGCGAGTGTAGTAGGGAAAAGACACTCTCCTGGCATCTGTCCTTCCTTGTGCGTCCAAAAATACAAGTTGAGAGTAATGTCCAGTCCTCTTTACATCACAGTGAGAAATGGAAGAATGTGCAGGATGCATTACCATTATCTCTCATTTTCTTACGCACCTTCATAAATTTGAAACGAATCTTATTTTCCTTTTAAAATGAAAACAGCTATTAGAAACTCAGAACTGATGATCCAACTTGAAATATTTGTAGCACAAGATGAGTGAATTTCTCTGAGAATACTGCGACTGGAGGCAATAATAGGAAAGAAAAATCAACAGAGTGAATTATAGTCAAATAAAATAGTCATGAAATTTCTTACTCACTCTCATAACTGTATGTATGTCGCTGTGAGAAAGAAATAGATATCAACACATAAAAAGGAATGACGCATGTGTCGATGGTAGAGCCAGCCAGTGCAATCAGTGTAAATTAAGCAGACTGTCTGATGTCTCCGCATCTGTCTCCTTAATACACACAATAATCTTCATAGTCACATTTTATATACTGAGTATGTGAAAGTCATAAGGTTAGAAAAATAATTTTATGATAGTAATGAATTTTATAAAAATCAGTAAAAGTTGTGAAGAAGAATATTGATAAGTTTTGTAAAAGTAATACAAGAGAATTAAAAAGAAAATTTAGGAGGTATTTCAGGTAAACTTTTTTAGTACAGTCTTACAATTTTGGAAAAAGTTGGTAGCAGAAGTACTATTAGAGAGGCCAAAGTAAAGTGTAGTAAAGGGTCTTAATCAACACAGGACCTTTCAGAATGTAACTGTCTAGGTGGGCTGGGAAAGCAGCGTTGTTTTGAATGTGTTTCCTCGTCTTTTCTTGTGCCGTATTCAGAACTTCTAGTACACTCTTGAAATTTTGGAAAGAGTAAAATCCTTGAAATTTTTTTTCAGAAAGAAAAAAAAAAAGTTTCTATGCCTCCTTAGCAGTGAAATTATACCAGAAGTGTATTTAAGGAGACTTCTCCAGGGATCTTGGGATGGTACATTTCAAGACTGGTCTTTGCAACTCGAGTAGGCTGAGCCCTGGCATTTTTCAAAAGCTTGTTAGAACAGGGCTCTGTGGACCTTTCTAGAGTTACGATTTTACTTTTCACAGCGAGCTGCTCAACACCACTAGAGTTTCCTCCGTATACAAGTCTTTGTGATGAGAGCTCTTTCCTGAGTGTACAAGATAGGCAAGGATTTTCTCTTTAATTAAAAAAAAAATTCCTGAATGACTAGTTAGGACACTTGATAGTGATTCAAGTTTTTCCTCACATCCAGTTTCTGAAGAAATCCTTGCATTCCTACTATTTAAATGAAATTGATAACAGAATAGGAGAGGACGTGTACAGTGCTACTTGAAGTGGCTGTTCTCATTCTGAACCCACAAGTTGGGCTGAATCACTAACATTGACACTTCCCATGGTTTTAACTGGGATGATTGAGTTAGGTTACAATAAAAATCATTTTTTATCATTGCATTAAATTCTGTTTTAGCACAAACTGAAATGGAATGGAAAAACACATCTAATTAATTCCTTAAGTTACCGCACTCTAAAGTGTATGTATTTCTTCCTGCTAAGAGTAATAATAAAAACAAAATGCTCATTCATTTATTTTGAACACAAAACTGCTCCATTGTTCACCACTATGGAATTTTAGTTGAAAAATTTTTCAACATTCTGCTCACAGTTAGATTCGATATATTAATGATAACTCCACCAAACATACTTAATATGTAGACCTATTTCTTATAATACTAGTAAATAGTGCTTCTTACTTTTCCTGTAACTTTCTTGGCTAATGAAGTTTGCTTGTTGGATTTCTTCTGATCATCCTGAAATCCTTCCGTGCTGACAGGTTTAATTAAAAGAAAAATTTCCAATCATTTCTCTAATGCCAGAGAAATGCTAAGTACAAGTCATTTCTATTCAGAATTTCAACATCTTGCCCTGTACTAAAGCCTTATAAAATGGCTCTGGGATTTGTGGGTTTTTTTATAGATTGCATAGAAAATGAGAGCAATACTACTTGACGTCTTAAAAAAAAAAAAAAAACCATCCAGGATCTAAACAGATTACGAATGTGGTGTTAATTATCAATGGCATTTTTCTGGTTTTTTTTCTTATTAAGGATTTAGGCCCCTTAATTTTGAAAATGTGGTAGACTTTGTCGTGCTTTTCCTCAGCAATTATTTTTCTGTTGTTTTATGCCTTTTATGTGTGTTTGTGACCTTAACTCCCAATCATCTCTGAAGAGGGAAGTTATGGATTTTCATTTTAGCAGTATTTTCCTTGTTTACCAATAAATTACTCTTGATAATTTTTAAAGTAAGAATGACCTGACAAATTTTTTTTGAATATTGTTTACATTCAAAAGCTATCTTAGCTTTATTAGTTATCCCTTTTCTATCTTTGATTTTCCTTTAAACATTTCCACTGTCCTCTCCTCGCTTGTTTTTGTTACTTCGACTTATCTCACTTCGACTTCAAACTCTTCAGCATCACAGAAAATCAGAATATCCCGCGCAAGGAACTAAGTGCTTCTGGATGTGATGAAGAAGTCGTGCTCAAACTAAAATAACAGCATCAGAATACAGAACACAGGAACAGAGTGAGGGTGCTGAGGGGAGCAAGGAGCTTGCTCACCTGCGATCGCATCCTGACTGTCATCACGGGCTGACGGCTGCCTCTCCTCCTCGGAGCCAGGGAAAGAGGAGATGGTGCGGGTCCCTGTAGAAACAACTCTGAAGATCGTGTTTAATCAAGAGACACAAATGAACGTTTGCCCCTCTACAATTCATTCTTTTTTGATATAATCATATGTATTTATCACAAACGTGTAATTAGAGTTACTTTGCATCTTTATTTTGAGCCACAGCAGATTGTCCGGGCTCCTTCTGGGCTCAAGGTCATATTTAGTTTTGTGAGACATATTCCACAAATAGGCAGGGAAGAAGCTGCCTCCTGTGTGCCTGGGCCCAGAAGGAAGTGAGAAGCCTCAGTAGACCCATTTCACAGACCAAAACACTATAGCCAAGGGAATATCTGTGACTGGCTGAAAATTATAAAAATGATACCTAGAGGGCCACTGACATTAAGCCCAGTTCTCCGTCTATGTGTAACTCTCTATTTCAGCACACTCCTGTTTGATATTGAAGCTAAGAAAATTCAAGTGCTCGTCCTATACCTACTTTAACCTTAAAGAGAGAAGCGTGTTTTTTTATCAGTTAATAGATCGAGGAACTCTATTTATCTCTTCGTCCAACAATAGAACATTCAGAAGATGTCAAAAAAACTTAGAGGGTGACAGCCACATGCCATGGGTGATGAGGTGATTGTTGTTAAGCTGATTCTCTTGTGTCCTCTGAAATACGGAATATAATGAATTACGCTGTTGTCCTTGCCTCAAATAGTCTCATTACACAGGAAGTCATTCTGCTCTTTATGAAGCCCAGGTATTTTAATTTAATTTTTGTGACCTCAAGTAACTGTGGATGCCAAAATGTTATCATACATGCTGGGCAAATAAATGTGGCCATTGATTTTAAATGTCCTGCCCTTTAATCTCATTGGCTTTGTCTCCTCCATCTCTTATTCTGCATTGGGGCGGAAGGGCAGAGCAAAATAATTTTCATTCTGCCCTTCACTACTTTGAAATATCAATGTCAACTCTCTTTACCTTCTATTTTATGGATTGCTAATTCTGTTTTTCACACATAATTTTGCATGTTTAATTAGCGAAGTTCAGGTCTTCAGGTAGAAGAGTTGGCAGCCATAAATTAAGCCACCACTTAGAAAACAGGCTTTAAAAATCTGCCAAAAGGTGACCAGATCTGATATTGTACTCTCGCTGTGGGATTTGCAGACGGTCCTTTTGGCTCGCAATCCTTGTGCCCTTGAATTGAAATCTGGGTTAATTGAGGCAAAGCTGAACTTGCTCTTTTATGAAATATATAGAAGGCTAGCTGCTCTTTTAATTGCTGAGATAATCGATATGGTCTTAACATTAGGATGTATTCCCATTTTACTTAAAGTGGCAGCTGTTTGCTCTAATATTTAGTTGCCTGCAACCCAATAGTTTTTTAATTTAAATTTTTATCCCAAATGGCAGTCGCATCTAATGCAAAATATTATTTTATTATAGCTTTACTTGTACATATTTGTGAAGTACGGTGTAATAAATTGATATATGTATACAACGTGTAGTGATCATATTGGAGTAGTTAACATTTCTAAACTCCTTCATAGTTAAACATAATCTTTACTTACATGTATAAATTTTTGCATTTCTATGTTGTCAGTTTTAATGTCTCCTTTGTGTAGGAATTGTACATATTTATGAAACATAGTATCATATTTCAAAACATGTATGTAATGTGTACTGATGAAATTAGGATAATTAATGTTTCCATCTCCTTATCATTACTTGACTTTGGAGATTTCGAGCTCTTGTCTTTTAGTTATTTATAAAATATATAGTAGGTTCTTTTGAACTGTATCCAACCTACTGTACTGTAGAACATTGGAATTTATTCCTTCTATCTAACTCTGCGTTGTTTTGTGCTCATTATACAACTTCTTTGCATGCCCACCTCCATGCACTCTCCCCACCCTTGAGTTATCACTACTCTATGTCGAGAGCCATATTTTTATGTTCTAAATATGGGGTAGAACATGCAGTTTTTGTCTTTCTCTGTCTGACTTTTCTCACTTACCAAAGTATTTTCCAGTTTCATAGAATTTACTGTGAATGGCGGCATATCATCCTTTGTTAAGGGTCGAATAGCACTTCATGGTGCACATATACCACATTTTATCTGTCCGTGCATTCGTGACACCAAGTTTGACCCCATACCGTAGCTATTGTGAATGCTCTTTCAGTAGACAGTGTGGTTCCGATATGCTGACTTCGTATTCTCAGGATATATACTCAGGAAAACTGCATCACATGTCGGCCTATTTTTAGTTTTATGAGGAAGCTCAGTATTATTCTCCATAATGACTATTACCTTGCATTTTACCAACAGCATTTAAAAGTCATTTTCTCCGTATCATCACCAGCATTTGTTATCTTTTATCTTCTTATTAATAGCCATTCCAACGCCATATTAAACCCTTCTTAGAAGTCTACTGCCTTGAAAACATTCGCTCCAGTTCTATATGTTGTATCTTTATTGTTTTGATTGTTTCCCTTGCTGTGTACATTTTTTTTTTATTTTGATAGAGTCCCGTTCATTTATTTTTGCCTTGCTTGCCTCTGCTTTTGCCCAAAATGTCTAAAAAATCATTGGCCATCCTGGTGTCTGAAGGGTTTCCACTACATTTTCTTTTAATAGTTTCATAGTTTCACTTCTTACATTTATATCTTCGACTCTATTTGCATTTATCTTCAAAAGAGTGAAAGATAGGTGTGAAGGTTCAATGTTCTTCCTGTAAATATCCAATTTTTGTAGCACCTATTATGGAAGAATCCCTTCTCTGATGTATGTTTTTGGTGCCGCTGTTGAGAGTCATTTGTGTAGATGTGTGGATTTATTTCTGGGCTGTTTATTGTTTTGACTATTCATCAATTTTACACTCCTTAATAAGTTTAAAGATTATTTTTTTCTAGGTCTGTGAAGAATTTCATTGGTTTGTAGTTGAGAATGCATTGAATGAAAATCATTTTGGGTAATACACTCATTTTAACAGTGTTAATTCTTCCAATGAACATAGGCGGTCTTTCCATATTTTACGTATGTTCAATATCTTCATCAATGTTTTGTAATTTTTGCTGTAGTGGTATTTTACTCCCTTTGCTCAATTTATTCCTTGGTTTTAAATATAATTTTGTAGCTATTTGAATGGGATTTCTTCCATGATTCCTTTCTTGGCAAGTATTGTATTGGTGTAGGACAGTTGGTTTTGTATCCTGGAATTTTACAGAATCCGTTTATGATTTGCAATGGTCTTTTGGTGAAGTCCAGGTTTTTCTATATATTGAACTCTATCATCTGAAAATATGGATAATTTAGCTTCCGTCCTTGTACTTGAATGCCTTTTATTTCTTTCTCTTGCCTAATTGCTTTTGCTAAGACCTCTGTTACTATACTAACCTTTTCTCACTCAGTGTGATAGTGGCTGTGTTTGTCAGTGTAGCTTTTATTATGTTGAGGCATATTCTATCTGTACCTAATTTGTTGAGTCTTTCGGTCATGAAGGCATGTTGAATGTCTTGAATACTTTTTCTGCATCCATTGAGATAATCACATGGATTTGTGCTTTATTCTATTGATACAATTTAGTATACTTCTATTTGTGGATGTTGAACCATCCTTTCAGTTCTGGTCTTATCTCACTTCATAGTGATGGATGATGTTTTCAATGTGAATTTCTCTTTGCCTGTATTTTGTTGAGAACGTTACATACATATTCTTCAGAGACATTGCCTTGTAGTTTTCTTCTTTTTTGTGTCCTTGCCTAGTTTTAGTATCAAAGTATTATTGGCTTTGTAGGCTGAGTTTGGAAGAATTTTTTCCCTTTCAAATTTTGGGAGTACACCGAGAAAAATCGATATTAGCTTTTCCTTAAAAGGTTTATATTATCAGGGAGTGAATTCATCCAGTACTGAGCTTTTCTTTGTTGGGAGATACTTTTTTACTGGCTCAATCTCATTAATTGTTATTGTCTCTTCAGGTTTCCTAAATCTTCATAGCTTAACTTTGGTAGGTTATATGTGTTCACAAATTTTTCTCTGTCCTCTATGTTTTCTAATTTTTGGCATGTAGTTGTTTATTAATAATGTTTCATAATCTTTTGCATTTGTATATTATCTGTTTTAATGTCTCCTTTATCATCTCTTTTTTTTATTTATGTCTTTTCTTCTTTTCTTGGTTAGTCTAATTAAAGATCTATTTTATTTACCTTTTCCAAAATGCATCTCTCCAGTTCATTGACGTTTCCATTCTTTTAATTCTCTCTGTTATTATATCTGTTCTGATCTTTGTTATTTTTTTGCTTCTACTAATTTGGGTCTAGTTTTTTCTTGTTTTTCCAGATCTTTTTACTGTGTCATTGCTTATTTAAAACATTTCTAGTTTTACATATAGACACATTGGTACAAACTTTCCTCTTGGTCCTGGTATTGCTCTATCTCAGAGGTCTTGGTATATTACGTTTCCATTTCATTTGTTTTAAGTAAATTTCTACTTTTCCTATTGAATATTTTTTCAGTGATCCTTTGGTAGTACGTTGTTCAATCTCCATGTATGTGCATAGTTTCTAAAGTTTCTTTTGTTTCTGATTATATATTTTACTCCATTGTGGTCAGAAGGGACACATGATAGAATTTCAGTTTCTACAATTTGATGGGATTTGTTTGGTAGCCTAATTAATTATCTGTTCTAAGGAATGTTTTATGTACAGATGAAAGGAACATGTATTCTCCAGCTGTCAGATGGTATGTCCATAATTCTTAGGTCCGTTTCGCCTGTAGTATAGTTTAAGTGATGTTCTCTGTTGACTTTTGTCTTGATGATAGGTCCACTGATGAAAGTGGAGGATTTATGTCATGGTAGACAAACCACCAATTACTGATTTATTGCTGTATATGCAGCTGCAAGCATAATTTGTGGTCTTTATAAATGTTTGTTACAAGAATAAATATTTAGGGCTGGGGATTTAGCTCAGTGATTAGAGTGCTTGCCTTGCAAGCACAAGGGCCTGAGTTCGATCCCCAGCACCACAAAAAAAAAAAAAAAAAAAAGAATAAATATTTAGCCAGAATGATGAGGGTGTATCCAAGTAGATCTTTTGATTTGAGTTCATCCATAATACTCAGTTATGGATGACAAACAACGATTGCTTTGTCACTGAAGTGTTGAGCTTGATAGACCTGTCAAGACTTCTTGAGTGCTTGAGATTTTCAAACAGCTAATGATTTCTTCTATAAACCGCAATCGGGTTAGTACAGAAGATGACAAAAGAGTACAATAAAGGCAGGTTTAGCTAGGGAATAGAGATTTGTGGACTCACCAGTTTTTTTAAGTAGCCTGAATGAGTCTTCTTTCCCACTGCAAGAGGAAGGTGAGACCAAGCTGTCTTCCCGAGGTTACTTCTGTTACACTAATCTGTAATGATTCTGGTATTTCCATGCATCGTCCTTCCTTCCTTTTATCAATTTTCCATCTTCCTTTTCCTCATTGATTGCTTCAACATTTCTATAACCACCTTGTTCTTTCACCAAAAGACTCATAAAGCTGCTGCACTATTCACAAACATTTGGATAAAAGCAGTATTTTTAAAAGGCTTGTTAAATTAAAATATAAATCATTCTATTCATAAGATAAGTAGTTAATCGAAGGAGCCCCTTTGATAGCATATCTTAGTTTTGCCTAGTGGTACATTTTGAAAGCTCACGATATCATGGCTGATACTATTTATGTTTACAACAAATGTTAAATGAAGAGCCAGGATAGAGCATATCACTTTGGATTTGCTTTACGGAGGGACGACCTGAGCTTTGGAAAGCTACGTGGTCACTCACTGCTATCCCTGGACTTTGCAGCCCACCTTGTCCTGCTGTTCAGCCCCTCAGAGGCAACACAGACAGGGGCATAGCTGCTCAGAAAACAGAGGCAGAAGGCAGATAATCTGGGTATTATTTATCTGGGCTCAGCATTTTCACAACTATTACTTGAAATGGAAACATTTTGCTTCTAAAGGCCAACTTTAATATTCATGTGTACATTCATAGGAATTCTATAACTTCTAGAAAATGAAGGTCTAAAATAATCTAAACATAGCAGTGTAATGATAAAATATGCTGTTTTTGTATAGAGCCACATAACAACTCATCAAAGAAGGAAGCATCTTATTCACAAAAGCCGATTGCACTTAATGAAAAACTTTGTAAGGCGTATTTATCAGAAAATAACAGCCTCTTCACTTGAAAAGGGCAAATATTTATTTTAAAATAAAAACTTTCAAAATAAAACATAAAAATGAAAAATAAAATAAAGCATTATTCTTGTGGGTGGTCTTTTTTTAATAGCTAGCTAATTAGTAAACACCAATGATTGACAAAAAAACATAACAATGTAGATTTAAACTTTCGACTGTGAAACAGTTATAGATTTATTGGAAACTGCAAAGATAGTCCAGGTGTTCTGTGTACCCTTTATCCTATTTCCCCTACTGATTATATGATTATTGATTATATAAACTACCATATAATATGAAAAACAGATAACTGATATTGGCGTCATGCGTGCTGGGTGTTCTGTGCCGTATTAGCACATGTGCAGATTTGTTCAGCACCTCCATAATCAAGTTTTATGGGTAGTTTACCACTGTAATATCCTTGTTCGTGCTACCGCATTATGGTCATAGCCACCTCCCATCACCATCATTTCTTATTCCCAGCAGTCAGTCATTTGTTTTTTTAATGTATAATTGTGTCATTTCTAGAATATTACTAAAATAGAATCAAAGAGTGTGTCACCTTATGAGGTTGGCTTTTATTTTTATTGTACATAATGGCTTTGAGATCTCCTCAGGGGATTTTCTTGTGGTAGTTAAATTTAATTATGTTGATTTTCTTGGCTTGGGAGACTCATTAGGGATTAATGAAACACAGTCCTGGGTGTGCTGGGTGGATCACAGAGGCATGATTTTAAGTATTCTTTGGCCCTTAGCCCCTTTCTCTCCAGCATTGTTGCCCATTTTGCTTCCTGGATGCCACAAAATAAGTGGCTTTGCACTGCCACATTCTTTTTCCACAGTGTTTCTCCCTGCAGCTGCTGAACGTGGACTGAATTTCCTAAAACCATGAGCCACATTAAACCTCTTCTTTAAGTTATTAGTATTATGTCTCTCTAAAGAGAAAGTTATTGCAGAATACTGGTACCACAAAAGTGACTATATCTGGCCATGTGTGTCAGAATTGTTTGAGAAGCTTGGAAAGGTCTGAAGATGTGGGCTAGGGAAGCTCTAGGACATAATGAGCACAGCCTGATGGCGGGGATTCTGGTTGGAGCTCAGGAGAACAGAATGCTGATAGGAATGAGGATGATAAAGGCTAAACTCACAAATCCAGGTTCAGTCGGGAATAAAGACTGCTGGGAAATGGACTAGAGGTCATGCAGATTACACTTTGACAAAAAGATTGCCCGCATTTTGTCCATGTTTTAAGCCTTTTGGGGAAGCTGATTTTAAAGATGTGGACTAACTGAATTGAGGAATCATATTTCAAGAAGCTCAGCTGTGGCATGGATACTACTGGTTGCATTTAGCCAGATTTATGATGGTAGTGGGAACAAAAAGCAGAGCAGAACAATTTGAGAAACTTAAATTTTGGCCTAAAAGGAGCAACTTGTACTGTTGGTGCCCACTGAGTTCTGGTTGCTGAAGAGATTAGCACCATCAGAAAGAAACCAAATATTTTATACAGAGGAGTGAAGACAGATGTCTTGGGATCATGTCAGAAATCAGCAAGACTCCACCCATTTCAGGCTAAAAAGCACAAAAGTGCCAACCATTCTTTTGAGAAGTGAGTCTTTGGAATCCCTGCTCAAGAAGAGTCTCCTAGGGAATTGGTTCTGTGGAATTCATTTCACTACGCACAACCATCTAGGCATTCAGAAGCTGCTGCAGCCATGATCAGAGGGCACCTACTTCCTGTGCCTGCTGTCAGCAGACCTTAGCATCGTCCACAGGTTGCTTATTTTACTGACACGAAGAATGCAAGAGTTGTGGGGTCAGGGAGGCTTCCTCCTAGATTCTAAAGGAAGACCAGGAGGTCAGGCAACAAGCCACCAAGGGGGCAGTTTGTGCTGTTGTAGGAGTGAAACCAAAGTTGCAGCAGAGACCCCAAGAAACCAGAAATCCTAGGAATTTAGAACAACTGCTGAGTAAACTTCCATGGGCAAGAGAGAGGCCAGAAGAACTGCAGCCAGCAAGGCCACAGGGGTGGTGCCCCCAAAGCCCTCTGGAACTCACACCTTATCACCATGTGTCCTGAATGCTGAACAAAATGCTACAGGACTTAATATTTGCCCTGCTAGTCTTCAGTCTTACTTTGGTTCTATTACTTTCTCCCTTCCCTCCCGAGTTTCACCTGTTGCAATGGAAATGTTCACTCTGTGCCACTGTGACTTCGACTTGTGTAACTTATTTTTATAGAGGGCCACAGCTCCAGTTTGCCTTGTGTCTCAGTGAAGACTTTACTTTTCAGAAATGCTGAGACCGTTACGTCTTTGAGGAAGAGATTAAATTGTGTTTTGGTTTTAAAAGGGATATGTGGAACCTATTAGGTGGAATTACAACCTTGTATTTATAAGATATTAAGAATGGTTTAGCGAGATATATTTGAGGGTCAGATTCAGAAACTGGAATTTGACTTCTAAGGTTTCCTGCACCTGCTTGCTTGTTTTGAGAGCTGCCTAGAGGATCAGTAAACACAGTACTGAGTGTGTCTGGGGGTGTCACAGGCGTGTCATGATGCTGGATGTGTTTGGTCTTTGGCCCTTTCTTCTTGGTCACTGTTTCCCTGCCTCCTTCCCAGCAGTGTGAATTAAGCACTTTGCTCTATCCTGTCCTTCTGCCATGATATTCCTGCTTGGGGGACAGCTGACCGTGGACTGAGTCCCCTGAAACGATGAGCCAGATTAAACCTCTCCTCCTCGTATTTGTGGGTGTCTAGCTTGTGCCTTGGGATGGGAAAGCTGACTAGTACATTTGTGTTACAGTAATTTGTTTCATTTTTATTGAAACAAATAACAGTGATATTTCATGGTGGAAGTTTGTTTAAACATTCACCTATTGTTGGACATTTCAGTTAATTTCAGTTTGAAACTCTTAAAAATGAAGTCAGTATGAACAATCATATACCAACTTTTATTTGAATGTGGTTCTTATTTCTCTGAAATAAAGACCCAGGATTGGTATCATAACATGTCAAGCAGGTTTTTCTTTCTTTGAGTTGTACTTTTGAAAGAAACTATTAAAACTAATTTACAGAGTGTTTGTATAGTTTAACTTCCCAACCAGCAATGTACAGAAGATCCAGTTTTTCCACAACCTCACCAGCATTTTGTGTGGTCTTGTTTTTGGTTTTTAATTTTAGCTCTTCTAATGGGTATGTAGTGATATTGTATCATGATTTTAAATTCTGATCCATGTTCTTGGCATCATCACAGAAGTTTTGGCCAAGTCTTTGTTGTCAAGGATTTTCTCCTGTAGTGCCCAAAGATTGCATAATTTTATGTTTTATATTAAAATCTGTGCTTCATTTTGAATTTATATTTGTGTAAGGTATAAAGTTTAGACTCATCTTACTTACCAAGGATATTATTTTGCTCTTATGCTTTTTAATAAGTATGTGAAGTTCCATTCCCTTTTATTTCAAGAAAGCTGTATCAAGTTAAAATTTTAAATATTTTTCTATTCCACTCTTTGGTTTTATTTTTGGTGACTGCTGTGTGTGCATGTGTGTCTGGGCATGCACATGTGGTTCTATGTGTATCGTATTTCCTTGAATTCTTTTTACCACTTTCCTTATTTGTATGTTACCTTTTACTTTTTAAATATAGCATCTATTTACCTTCTGATTTATTTTTCTTTCACAAGTCACCTTTTAATTTCATCATTTAGGAAGACTTTTTTATACTGTGTGATTTCTGAGCTCTCCTATTTCTTTTCTTTCACAGCTCTATTTTCTTTGTTTTAGCTTATTTTGAAAATTAGATTTTAGTTTTCATTTGTTTTGATGGCATTTTGTGGTGATACTTTTTCAAATAGGTCTAGAAAAAAGAATAGAATTTCCCGGACTTTCAGTAAGAGGTTCCCGTGCAGAAGGCAGAGCTAGACAGCAATGTCTTCCAGAGCTTTCTCACTGCAGGACGGCCACCTCCGTCCTCCTGTACAACTGCGATCACAGCCTTCTTGGTCAGCCTCATCCAGCACGGTTATCACCTCAAGTCTTGGGTTTTAAAACAGAGTTTTCATCTTCAGATGAGCTATTTTGCATTTTCAGACAGGACATTGCCAGCTCTGCTGTCTTAGGACACATTCCCTTTAGTACTTACTTCTTTCTTTTTTCTTATCTCCGGCAGTCTTGATCTGTCACTTGTGACTTTTAGCAGTTCCTTCAGGGAGATTTTCTGTCCTTCTAGTCCACTCTAGGATGCCGGAGGTAGAATTACCCAATAAAATGTAGATGCTGGTATAATTTGATTTTCTGGAAAACAATAACTTGTAGCATAAATATACCAATATGAGTTTTTATTTACTGAATTTGGGTATCTTATCACGAGGGCATATGTGACTGTAGCCATGTTTGTCACCTCCCCTTTCTCCCTCACATTCATCTTAGTGACTTTAATATCTCAATTTTCGCACCATGCATAACTCTTCCACTCTTGGTGGCCTTTCTTAGACAGTTAGGTCCAGCATTATGACCATCGTGAGGCCGCGCCTCCTGGGTATGAGATTTATTTATGATTCAGCACTTTTGTGGCTCACAGAACTCGTCAAATTTCCTCTTCATTTCCTGTCACTTGTGCTGCTCTGCTCTGTGAGTGACTTGGGCACATCGGCCCGTATTTTCCATTATGTCAGAGTATTCTCCATATCAAATCCATAGTCGCTGTTATATATGGTGATTCCTCCTTGACAAGTTTTGCTGGAGGAGCTATGCATTGTTTCCTTACCTTAGTTGATATGTTTGACTCTAAAGGGATTTTGGAAAGATTAAAATTCTCCTTAGCAACATCTCTAACGTGAGACAGAAGGCCCAGAATCCATAACTTTTAAAATACTGTCTATTTTTCCTATGAGTAGAAAAACATAAATGACTTTGTATATTGATCATCTTTCATTGTGCAGCTCTTAATTTTTTCTAATCATTTGTTTGCCAATTCTCTTGTAAATAATCAGATCATCTATGAATAATGAAAGTTTATCTTCCTCACGACTTCATTTTTTCTTATTCTCCTCTGCAATGTAAGATGTCTAGTGTAACTTTGAATATAAAAAATGATAACAAATATTCTACTCCAGTGTATATTTCCTCAGATTTTTAATAAGAATAATAACAAGGTTATTTAAGGATTAAATGAGCCATTCATGTAAAATCATTTAAGTAGTATTTAGTACATATTGAACTAGTAATAAATGATAGCTATTATATTAAAATATAAATAAAAATCATTCCATGTTACACTCATAGATTTATAAAGTGGCAGAAATAAATTAGAGAGCTTGTGAAAAAGTAAATAAAATATGTATTTGGGTACACGCTCAAATTACCGTATTATATTAGATTGGTTTGCATTGAGAAAAAGAATACATTTGGAATTGAGTATATATTCTTAATTTCCTAAAATTATGGCTTATCAAATCATCCTTTTGTAGAATAAAATGGCCAGTCACATCAAAACATTTAAAATAATAATTTGTAATGCACAGTGTATCATCATTTTGTTTGCAGTGTGGGGAAGGATATGTTATGTATGTACATGGCAGAGGACAAAAGAGGAAAGGAAAAAAACAGTCTTAATGGAAACAAAGATCTAGCTGAAGAACTTAGAATTCAGTGTGTGGATATATAGTTTTGGAACAATGTGTGTGTTCTGGACTCCAGAGGCCAATATTATAGAGATTATTAGACATTATTGATATATTACTGGACATTTGGACTATACCCTTTTATGTAATCATAAACTATGTAATTTAAAATATCTATAACGTATAATATAAATGCAAGTTTCAGATATTAACCTGGTTTATAATTTGTCAAATGTAATTGAGCCCTGTTCTTGTTTATTTCTTATGGTGCTATTAGCATTTCAGTTTATGCTTGTGGTAATCATAGTAAAGTGATTTATGAAACCTCATTTTGTTGGAGAGATTCAGCAGTCTTGCTCTTTGCTATAGCCAATAGTGATTTCCATACACAGATCTGCTTTCCTGGGATACTGACTCTTAACACAGAGATTTACATGGAACAAGATTTTTGGGATGCACTCTCAAGAACAAAAGAGGTTGAGCATATAAAAAACTGGAACTGGAAAACCATTTCAAAACAGACACTGTTTGATATGATGGGGCTTTGCATTAGTCAGCATTTCTGTCACTGCCACCAAATGTCTGATGCCCATGACTCTTAGAGGAGGAGAGGTTTATTTGGCTCATGGTTGCCAAGGATTCAGTCCATGGTCAGCTGGGTCAAAGGCAAGAACATCATGGTGGAAGATCATGATAAACCAAATGTGCTTAGGTTTTGGCTGCTGAGAAGAAGAGCAGAGAAACAGAGCCAGAGAGGAAGGGGTGAGGGACCAGCTATAGACCATATAGGTCATGACTCCATGATCCACCCAGATACACCAAGAGGTGTGCTTTACTCATACCCTGGGGATGTCCTAAGATGATCAAGTTAACAATCCACCTTCCCTATCACGGACTCTCTAACGCCATCATGGCCTTCCATGAATATGCAAAATTGGGGCAATAGTGGACAGTCCTTTCTACTCCCCTTGTACTAGTCATGGATGTAGGCTGCCTGGGTTAGGGAGCTGTGACCTTGAATTAAGCCATCCCAACTGGCCTCTGGGTGTGTGTAGTTCCTTTGGAAAGACTGAACTATGAGTCACACTGTAAGTGCTTCATTCTATAGGGACAATTTGGGCAGCATAGCACAAGGTTCTCTTCATACCATACCTTGTATTCCTCAGATCCACCTGCTTCAAATAATGATGGGATCCCATCTTGAAACAGCCACATTAGTCATTGGGTTTTTTCCAAGAAGAATTTACAGAATTAATGAGTGAAACTGCTTATTCATGGGTCTGGATGATTTTGGGACAACAAACGATACTCACTTTTTCCCTTCTCTGCAGTCCATTCTCTCTATATTCTAGAACATTCTATTTCACCCTGCACCTTTACCAGTAGAGGTATTTTATCTTCTGGAATGATCCAGATACTCAGTTTTGAAGGACGTAAGCCTCTGTTCACCAGGCTTTTCAAGATGTGGCCACTGTCCCACTGCCATCAAAACCGGGTAGCACATTACCAAACAGCACCCCAGTGTTTCTCTAGGTGACAAACATATTCTTTCTGGAATTCACTAATGTTCAACGTCTGTTACTCCTGCCTGTACAGGATTCCTCTCCTTCAATGCCAGTGTGTTGAATCAGCATCTAAAGTGACTGTGTGACAGCCATGACAGCCAGAGTTTAATGTGGGCAATTTTCTACATCCTAGAAAAGATGCCTAGCCTTGTACAGCATGCTTTCCACACCAGCACATTATCAGCATCCTCAAAACCCGGGTGGGTCTACCCAGCTATAGTTTCTAGGTTGTAAGATATCAAAAGATGCTGTAGGCACTTGCTCACTGTCCCCCCACTTAACTGTAAAGTAGATTCCTTGCACCACCAAAACAGTTTTTAGATCCAGTGGTGGTAGGTCAAAGGTCATAGATCCTTCGTGAATAATTCTTACAAAGACTAAAACAAGAAATGCAATCCAGAGTCTGGATGTTTCAGATTCTTCCCAGATGAATGATTGCTACTCCTGTGGCAGGGGAGGCCCAACATAATCATCTGTTGCTCACTGACAGTTGGTTTTTTTCAAAAAGTGGCTCCATGATAAGGATTCGACACTGCTCTTCTTCTGTAAGATTTGTCATTCAGCTATGGTGAGATAAGCCATTCCAGTTCAGCAACAATAGGAACGTTGAGTTTTAGTGCCACAGACTGCCAAGACTTATCACAGTACCTATTTCAAGTGAGGAGGTCCTCATTGCCAGCCAGCCAATAACCTAGCTCCAAAGACTTGCTTGTAATATCTGCCTTCCAGGACCTCTCCTGATTTACGTGACTGCTGCTCAGGCCCCTCTGGCAGCAGACCCTGAGGTAGAGATCTACACGGAAATGACTTTTTTGGAGAGTGTTCCCAGGAAGAGTCTCTACAATCAACTGAGGGAAGCAGGGCTGGCTTGAAGGAAAGACGGTCTGAACTCCAGATGCCTCAGCTGTCCTAGGTAGACGTAGATCTATGGAGTTCAGAGTTGGAAGAGCCTGGCACCTCTGAACCCCAGCATCACCGTGTCACAAGATGAGCGTTCCTCCTGGTGGTCTGCTTGACCATGAGCAAGACACATCATTTTGACCAAGAATGACTCATGACTAAGGACTTGGCTGTGAGCTGTTGATGTACAATATTTCTGGCAGCTGGAGGAATAATTATTGCTTCAGTACTAGAAGGACACCTGGATGGTTCCCCAAGTTCACCACTATGGTCTGAATTCTAACATCCTTTCGTGGAAATCTGTATTTTTCAAATATCTGTTTATCATCTTGAAATTTTATAGAGAAAAATATGTGTATGGAAATAAACACATAATTTTTTTTAGTGTACACATGGCATCTATTATAAAAACATGATTTCCATATATGGATTCCATTAAATACCACCAATAAATAGGGAACATAATTTTACAAGTTGTTGGGGTGAATTTTTAAAATAATTTTTCACATTTACTTACCATATACCATTGTGTGGCCCTGTATTTGCAATGAATCTATCTGTGGTGAGTTTTATGGTTTAAAAACAAAGAACAGGGAAGATCCTAACAAGGCTCCTACATGAGTGTCCAATCGAGCTCAGAATCTCATTGGTAGAATTGTAAACACCTGATTGGTCATCAAATTACATTTCTGGAGACAAACAACAATACTTGATTTTTATGCTGGTTTGGACTTAACTCTATTTTTCTCTTGAATAGGAAAAAAAAAATTTAAAGAAAAAGATAGTATTTAAACTTTCTATCCTTGAATCACATTTACGCTGTGAATACAGCGTATTTTACCCCTACAGTGATTTTAAAAAACCTGAAAATTCAAAGAAACTGGTTTACATAGTGAAACATAATTGTCTATTATTGGCGCATATATATCACATTTATGTACCCTTCTCTTTCATCTTTTGGGAAACTTAATATACACTAAGCTCTCATTCCAAGAGCAATTTAGTACTAAATATGTACTAAAATTTACACATTTTTAGCATCATTTTGACATATTCTCCAAAGCTCTATTTTTTGACACTAACACATTTGATCAAATACAGTAGTGCAGGGCTTGCAAGCATGTGTCACTTAATGGTCATTAGAAGGCCTGGTGGTTTTTTTCTCAGGATACAGATCTGAAGAAATTATCAGTACATTATTTTAAAAAGAGTTCTCGTATAATGATACAGAAAGTGATTCCCAGTGCTAATACTTTTGGTTGATGTCACTCTGGAGTCATTATTTCCAATAAAATGACTGACTATCTAAGTGGCTGACATAAGGAATGAAATACTGTTTATTGCTATCACCCTCATCAGACTGGCCCATGGGCACTGTAGCAAAGGCTTGCTATGCTTATCGGGAAAAATAACAATAAAATTCCTTTGTATTCATCTAAAAATATTAGTTTGAAAAACAGAT
The DNA here is from genome assembly GCA_004026905.1 of Hystrix cristata. NCBI lineage: Eukaryota > Metazoa > Chordata > Mammalia > Rodentia > Hystricidae > Hystrix > Hystrix cristata. Next base: position 84,962 of record PVJO010005226.1, read on the forward strand.
AGAACTAGAAATACCAAGATCTTACCAGCTTGTCAAGAATAATTCATTATGGAGTTAAGATTTAAAACCAGGTCTTCTAACTTCTAGATATATCTTTTTATTAAATAAATATTTTAAATAAATAGTCTTAACAATTGTTTTTCTAGAAATCATACAAGCAACATAACATGCTATTATCAAAATGTCTTCAAATTCAAAAGGAAATACAACTGGGCATGGTATGCACATCTGTAATCCCAGCACTTGGGAGGCAGAGGCAAGAAAATCTTAAGTTCAAGCCCAGCCCGGGCCACAGAGCAGGTCTGGGCCTACAATAACTCACTCGGATGATGTAATGAGACCCTGTTTCAAGAAAATTGAACAAAAATAAGGAAATGGATGTATCAGTAGTTTGATAACTTGAGACTATTAGAAGGAAAAAGTAGAGAAGTCTCTGTGACTTTTGGGCAATGAATTTTGGGATGTGGACTGAAAAATACAGTCATCAAAAACAGAAATAAGAATCAGGACTATACCAAAGGAAACAGCTACATGGCAAAGTAAACAATCGAAAGAGCGAGGAGGCAAACTACAAAGGGAGAGACAATATTTGCAAAATATACATCCGATAAGTGGTTAGTACACAACATATATAAGAAACTCAACAATTAAATAGCAGGAAACCAAATAACCAGATTAATAAATGGGACAGAGAACTGTGTAGACATTTCTCAAAAGAAGACATATCAAGAGCCACGAGTCTGGGACCGAGTGTGTGTACACCGACTCATCGGGGAAATGCAAGTCAAACTCCCACCATGACACATGAGCGCACTCTGTGAAAGTGGCTGTTATCGTTCCAATCAGCCTGGAACCCTTTTGCGCGATTCAGAAGAAATCATGAGTCAGCAAAACGCAGCTCCGCCAGCAGTCCTGATGTCACCAGATGACACCGCGTGGTGCTGGATGCCAACCGCTGACACAGAAAGCTGCTGGTCTCTGCCGCTGCCAGCCGCCACCAGCCGGTGCCAGCTTGTTTTGGACGCCGGAGGGAAACTCTGTGGGATGCTGCTGGTCTATGTTGGCTGCTGCTCGCTGGGGCTCTTTGGTGGTAACAGCTGTGTCTTTTGTCTTTCTCTAGAAGCAACTGCTCTGCCCACACTGCTTAGCATTAAAAAAAAAAAAAATCCCAAATAAATTTCCAGCACCTTTGGAGCCCACGCTACCCAAGAAATAAATCACAAGCATGTTTATGGGAACATCAAAGCAAGTCTTCATTTTTCAGGGTCTGGACTTTATCAGTAAACAGGACAGAGCCCTCCTAGACTAAGACTCCAGAAGTGCCTGGGAAGCGCTGCTTATGTACAGCTAACGGGCTTCTTTTCGGGAGAGTGAGGGCTGCTGAACCAGGGAATCTTCTGGAAGGCCTGGTGTGAAGGCTGGGTGTGCAAAGAAGGGGTCCCGATCCCTCCTGTTCTGATCTTAGCCACTCCAGGCGTCCTCTCGCTTCTTCAAAAAGGCAACAACATCACCTGAAGCAGTGGGAGCTGTGTGGGTACGCTCGTGTTGGACAGTGTCCTTTAGGGAGGACACCGAAGCAAACTGTCACAATCTTTTGGGGTGCAAGGTAGGGCACAGGAAAGTGAGTGGGATGGGAGCAACAGCCACAGGCCAAGCCACACCCCCTCCAGCCAGCCGGAATAAAAAGTTAGGCACTTCTTGTCTGGCTCATTATGATGGGGAAAGACAGCAAGTATTGGCAAGGATGCGCAGAACCCTCACACACTGCTGCTGGGAAATAGCTACAGTGACCCTCTCATCATAGGAACCGTGTTCCCACACCCACAGGGGAAGCTGGAGACCGCAGATACTGCAGAAGCTCCTACATACATGCCTAAGAAATACACCTTTTTCAAATATACATGTCTGTGAAAAAGCCGACTTTATAAATCAAGCACAGTAAAATAAATACGAAAACAACTCTTAATAAAATGATCAATTAGAATAATATACTGTAGAAATTTGCCAACATTGTTTTGGGCTGTAGGGATTTTGATAAGTAGAATAAAGGTTGCTTGGACGGAAGTACTGTAGTACTGTGATCACCACCCTGATAACCAAGTGAGCAACTAAGCAACTGACACACAAGTACCATAGACGCCGTGGGTATGCTTGACGAAAGGATTATTCAAATCCCGGATCGGACGGAGTGGAGGCGTGTACATGTATCAGCCTATTAAAATCATTTATATCTGGAATTTCCTGTCTCATATTTTGGATTGTGATTTTCTGTGGGTAACTGAAACCGTGGAAATCAAAACCACAAACAAGAGGGACTGCTATACAGCCAATACAAAAAAGAATATGGATGTTCCTTTAAAAAAGTTAAAGATTGAGCTACCATATGATCTAACAATCTTACTGCTGGATATATAGCCAAAGGAAATGAAATCAGTATATCAAACATATCTACTCTTCCGTATTTACTGCAGAACTATTCACTTTAACCAAGATGTTTAAAAAACCTATGCTTAGAAATGAATGGATGGATAAAACATCTTACATATTGGGGTAATATGCAACCATGAGAAAGAAATCATTCTATTTGCAACAGCATGTAAACCCAGAAGGCATTATGTGAAATGGAGTAAAGCAGACTGCCACATAAACACAAATTCATCATCTCACCCATAGCTGAAATCTAAAAAGTTCGCCTTGTGTAAGTACAGACGAGGAAGGTGGTTAAGGAAGATGAGGTTAGAGAGGAGAGGAGGTTGGGAAATGGTCAGGAGACAGGAACCCACATTAGACAGGAGGAATAAGTTCAACAAATCTGTTGTATAGCATGGTGACCATAGTTAATAACATTGTACGTTATTCTTCAAAATCCGAAGAGAGTGGGTGTTACCTGTTCTCAGAACAAAAATGATAATTATGTGAGGTAAAGCATTTGTTAATTAGCTAGATGCAAAATATCTTATTTCACATGATAAAGACTTGAGATTTTATTCAGCAATTTAAAAATAAAGTCCAGTGTTAATTATTCTGTTAAGTCCAGTTTACTTAATATGCAGTGTATTTATAAGAGTTGCCCTTTGTGGTAAATTTCCTAAGAATTACATTCCTTTTAAAGGTGAAAGCCAGCCAGCCTGGCGCCAGTCCCAGCTACTTAGGAGGCTGAGGCAGGACGATCTAAAGTTCGAGTCCACCCTGGGTAATTTAGCAACACTCCATTGCAAAATATATATATATGAAGGTTGAAAATCATGGTGTTAATATGTTAGCTTCCTGTTGCTGCAGAACAAATTACACAAATTTATGCATTTGGATAGCACTCATTTACCTTCTCACAGTTGTCATTTTTCTGCCCTCCACAATCCAATTAAGGAGTAGAAATATATGAATCTAAGAAAATGTCAAAGTGGTTTTCAAAAACATCTTGTTGATTAGTACTCTGCTTATAAACCAGTTTGCAATTTTAAAAAGTGGCTTTTAATTCAGAAATAAGTATATAATTTTAATTTTTTTATATTCAAATGCTAGAAATCAAATAAAAAGAATATTTGTGGACACTGTTGCTATTTTCAGACAATAAATGTATGGTCAAAGATGTATAATTTCAAACTGAATTTAAATTATTGTTTTTATGTATCATTTAATTTGTTGTTACTATTAAGTGGACTACATGCTTTAAAGAGATTTTCCCTCTTCAATTGATGGATTTTAAAAAAAAGAGTTTCTGTATATTGGATGATTCATTTTAGTTCTTCTGAGGCTAAGCTTTTTCTCAATATTTCTTTCTTTTTTTATTAGGTGGATATTTAACTTTGCTTTGTTATTAGTACATTTTATAGTACGTAATTCATCACGCGGGATGTGTACATTTACACAACACATCTTAATTCTTTTTTGTCCCCTTCCCCCAACATATTCATAAAGATTATCAATTGCTTTTCCCTTCCTTGACTTGAAAGTTAATTGCGATAAAAATTACTTGAATTCTATCTTTTTCTAAATATTTCACTCATTTTGACTTTTTTTTTTTTTTTTTTTTTTTTTTTTTTTTTTTTTTTTTTTTTTTTTTTTTTTTTTTTTTGGTGCTGGAGATCGAACTCAGGTCCTTGTGCTTGCAAGGCAAGCACTTTAAACACTGAGCTAAATCCCCAGCCCCATTTTGATATTTTTAACAAGTATGAATAATCAAGACTTTAAATTTGTTGATTTCTGCATCCTAGAACTTTATAGTAAAACTTCCAGGAGCAATGAAATAGCCTTGCGTTGCTGGGATGTTGGAAATACACTAATTTATGGAGATTCTTCTAAAACAAGAGGACCCCATTTCTTATCATTGATCTTCACTGTAATTGTATCAGGCAAATAGCAAACAAAGATGTTTCTGTTTACCATCCAAATATGAGTGATGACACAATCCTAAAATTCATTTGGAACAAAAAGAAACCTAGAATAGCAAAAGCAATTCTGGTCAACAAAAGAAAAGTAGGGGCCATCACAATCCCTGACCTAAAACTATACTACAAAGCTACTGTAATAAAAACAGCATGGTACTGGCACAAAAACAGACCCCAGGACCAATGGAACAGATTAGAAGATAAAGAAACAGGTCCAAACACTCTCAATCACCTTATCTTTGACAAAGGGGCCAAACAACCTCACTGGAAGAAAGATAGCCTCTTTAATAAATGATGCTGGAAAAACTGGCTCTTGACATGCCAAAGGTTAAAACTAGACCCGTATCTTTCCCCATCCACTAAGCTAAAATCAAAGTGGACCAAAGATCTTACTATTGAAACAGAAACACTAAATCTGTTGGAAGTTAGAATAGGTGGAACTCTTGAAGACATAGGTGTAGGCAAGGACTTTATGAACAAATCCCCAGTTGCCCAGGAAATAGCACAAAGAATCAACAACTGGGATCTGATCTTATTAAAAAGCTTTTGCACAGCAAAAGAAACCACCAACAGAGTGAAGAGACAACCCACAGAGTGGGAAAAAATATTTTTGCCAGCTATTCCTCTGACAAAGGACTAACATCTCGAATATATAAAGAACTCAAAAAAAACAGACCCCCCCAAATTTAAAGACCTAATCCAAAAGTGGGCAGCAGAAATGAATAGACACTTCTCAGATGAAGAAGTAGAAACAGCAGATAGACATATGAAAAAATGTTCAACATCACTGGTCATTCGAGAGATGCAAATCAAAACTACCCTGAGATTCCACCTCACTCCAGAAAGAATATCTATTATCAACAAATCAGCCAATAATAAATGCTGGAGGGGCTATGGAGAAAAAGGAACCCTTCTCCACTGTTGGTGGGAATGTAGGCTGGTACAACCACTATGGAAATCAGTGTGGAGATTCCTCAGGGAACTAGGACTAGAGAGTCCATTTGACCCAGCTATTCCACTTCTTGGTATCTTCCCAAAAGAGTTAAAAGCATCGTACTGCAGCAATATATGCACACCCATGGCTATAGTGGCACACTTTGTAATAGCAAAATCTTAGAAACAGCCCAAATACCTATCAATAGCGGAATGGATAAAGAAAATGTGGAATTTTTATGCAATGGAGTAGTACTCTGCCATAAAGAACGATAAGCTTGAGCTATTTCTAGGTAAATGGAGTCATCTTGAGACCATACTCTTAAGTGAAATAAATTGGACACTCATGTTCAAATACTGCATTGTTTCTCTGGTGTGAGAAACTGAAAGTGTAAATAAAGACTAAAATGTATTAAAAAAAATACGAGTGATGGACTGATTGGAAGCAGTGGAATAATTGCCCAGGAGAGTGGCTCTCAGTTTGGAAATTGATTATCTTTTTCCACAAGTGTTGAGTATTATACTTACCAGTGTTATATTTCAGTGATACAGAGGTTTTGGGAAAGAGAATTTAAGCAGATGTATCAGTTTCTTGTTGTAAAATATAACTACAAATTACCAGAAACTTGCCAGCCTGCAACAGTAAGAATCTATTCGTCTGTGTCCACTGGTGTGAACTTAGTGTCTCTGAAGCAAAATCAGGGCTCACACTTCCCACCATGTCTCTAGGGGAGGGTCTTTGCCTTGTCCAGTTTCTGGTAGCCATGGAATTCCCAGGTTTGTCGCCATTTCACTCTAGTATGTAAGCACAGCATATTCGAATTTAGCTTTGCCCTGTTCACGTGTGTGTGTGTGTGTGTGTGTGTGTGTGTGTGTGTGCAGGTGTGTGTGTGTAAAATATCCACTGGCCTCTCTCTTATATTGGGTCCAACGAGATAATGCGGGGTAATCTCCCTTTCTCAAAATCTGCTTCATCACATCTGCAAATAGTTTCTGCTCTTATTTTTGCTATATATGGTAACATTCACAAGTTCGTGGGACCAGGATGTGAATATACTGAGAGGGCCCTTAGCTTACCGTTGTGTGTTATGGGGCAGGAAGGGCGTTTAAGAAATGGAATAAAAGTAGTGTTAGATGTATTAAATGAAGAGCTTCAAATTTACATGCTCTGCTTTCTAAAATGCATTATAATATATCTTAGCTCTGATCTTCACATATCTATGCGCCCAGAATTAGAGGGAGTTTTGTTATTAGTGTGAGCTGGGCTAATGGAAAATTCTTCACTACAGGGAAAATTATTCTTATTAGAACATTTTAACTGGGATTTCAAAGACAAAAGAGATCAGTAAATATGACTTGTAAATTATTCGCTGCCTGGCAAAAAAATGATACCTTTTCTTGCTGCCACATCTAAGCACAAGTGGTGATATATTTGTTCAATGAAGCCCGAGTTGCCTTCTCAGCGATGTAAACTTCTTTTGTCATCAGTCGTCGTTGTATTACACATCTACATCGAAAACACTGCTATACAAACAAATGTACACCAACAAAATCACTACCTGATTCTTAAATGGCACAGATTTCAGCTCTAAAATAGTTTAGTTTTTTTCACTATTTCTTATGCTTTATTAACTTTTAAAACCTCAAATTTACTTGAATACATCAATTGTAATGTTCTTCATTTATCATTATAAATATCAAAAAGGAGTCTTCTCTGCCGTAGGATTGTAAGGATCTCGGTGTGAAGTGTTCATCATTGATTAAAAGCCAAGAAGTCAGTAATAAAGAAGTGCAGTGATGCTGAATTAATACTGTTAATATTTTTTAATCAAGAGGAATTATTTTCCACTTTTTATTTCAAGAAGAATAGAATACCATTGTAGCAATCTTTTTATTTTCACTTGCATAAAACTTAATAGCCATGTTTATGTGTTCATTAAAATAGTACCCACTGAATGTTCTAACATTTATAGTCTGTCTTCAAAATAGTTTGTTTAAGCAAAATATTGTCAGGTATGATTTCCAAAAGGGTGCATATGTCAAACTAAACTAAACATTTTTAGCCAACCCTAGATTTCTGGAAATTGATCCTACTATAAGCAAGAAAAGCACAAAAAGTTAAGTTACAAAGAATTAGTGTGATAACTCGGAGTGCATGATTGACCTGTTATATATGTTACAGGATCCTCAGTGGGACCTGTTCATCAAGCGAAAAGAATCAGGTAGAGGAATACACAGCGAGATTCCTATTTAATTTAGGCATGCACGATTTAATCATATACTAACAGAAAAAAAATTGGAAACATTATACTTAAAATGATACTGCTATTTATTTCTAAGTATAGCATTTTCTCAATTTCCCCTTTCTGATGTTCAAAACTCCATATATTTTCTACAGCAGGAAATTCCTGTTAATGGGGAAAATAATAAATCTCATTTTAAAAAGAACTAAAAGTTATGCATCCTTAAAATGACTGTGTGGGAGTTACTTACTTTGGAATACTCCTTACTCCTCCGGAATTGCTTCCGGCCATGTCTGTTCTCTCGCTCTCTCCCTCTCTCTCACTTTCTCTCTCTTTCTCCCCCTTTCCCCACCTTGAAATAAATTGTCTCCTTTTACTTTTAAAAAAAAAGTCTATGCCAAGATAAAATAATGAGAAATTTTTATCAGATGATAGCAAGAAGGTGATAAAAGAAGATAAAAATCTACCTTCACCTATGATCTGTAGCATGATCTATGATTAAATTAGATTTTGCTCAGACTCTGGCTGATAACCCAATCAGAACTTTCATCTCTGGCCAAATTAGAAGTTGTAACAGCATATTTTTGCAGATATTTCTGTTAAGAGACGAGTTTCATCGCATGAATTAGATGTGACAAGATTTGTGGCTATGAATGCAGGGTTTGTGTCATAAACCCGACTATCATTGGTCATGGATTGATCTTAAGTAGGAAATAAGTTGCTTTATTTGTATCACATTTGCTCTTTATCATAATAGATGAAAAATGATGAATATCTGAACAAATTACAAGATGCCGCTGTTGATAATAAAACATGAGTGTATTTCAGTTTTTTTGAACATGGATGTTTATTTTATAAGCATCCACTTATTTCCATTAGCACATCTTTATTGTTAATATTAAACACCTCATTGTTAACAATTCTTAACCCCCTTTTATTTTTTTTTTTTTTTGGCTTACGGTAGTTTCTTTAAAGAAATTATGTGTTAATACAATGCTTCTTCAGTATTCTTCAGTCACGGTTCACAGAACTGATAACATTTTTACATTTATATTAGCTGCACGATATCAGTGATATTGTTGAGGGACATCAGTTTGGCATTACGGTAAAAATAATCGCACCAGAAAATGTTCCTGTAGGTTGCCTGGACTTCCTATCACAGTGAATGTAGATCTGTGAGCATCGTAGAGTAGCTCGGACATGCTGCTGTGTTCTCTGTAGCTCAGTAGTGTGTGTTCTCCTCATATGTATCCTAGTGATACTTGATAATATGAGCTACTTCATGGCCTAAGGCTTCTTCTGATAAAGCATTTAAAGAATCACATGGCAAGAGATCGAATTGTGCCTCCCTCTGTCATCTATCTAGTAATGATTATTATTACTAATAATAGTAATATTACTAACTAGTAATATTACTAATAATAATCATCTTCTAGTAATGATTATTATTACTAAATTAGTAATATTACTAATATTACTGAATAATAGTTTTCTAACTTTTGTAACTTTTAAGAGAAAGTTACTAGTGCAATTTTGCACATTCATACATTTTTATATGTTTGAATATATCAACAGTCAAATCAGACATGTTAGCCCAGGTATTTTTATATAGATAAAAACAAATATAATCTCTGCACTGAAGGAGCCTGCAAACCACCTGCAACCTAAATGTTAAAAAAAAAGGAGGACAAAATAAAGAAAACAATGAAAGAGAAGTTTTTAAAGTAAAGTCGCTTTTTTCAGGGCCCAATAAAAAAGTCATTTCACACATAAACTTCTTAAAACATACAAGTTAAAGTGAAACATAATTTGAAGAATAATGTAGTTGTTTTTCAATATTTCACTTAGTAACATTTTGCACTGGGAGTCTTGTAGTATTAAAAAATGTGTTTAAAAAATATAAAAGTATTTCCTTTGAAACAGTGGAATATCCCTTAATATTACATTATTCTAACGTGTTATTCTTTCTGCAGGCATAAAGAAAAAAAAATTAGAAAGCCAGGCAAACTGCAAATTTAAATCACTGTTTCAGATAATGCTTGCCTCTGCGCTTTAATATTATAAAAGAGCTTCTATGTTCTCCTGAAATTGATTTTACAATCACTGTTGATGAGAGAGAAATATATGAAAGTATATTTGTCTTAAGTAACAGCCTCCTTTCCCCAAAACTTTTCTAGGTATTATTTTGGAAATGCAATGACATAATGTTCTGTTTCTGTCAACGTAATTTAAAATTTAATGCCATTCCAATAAACAAAAGTTGAGCCTATATCTGTACATGGAAACCTGAAAACTATTTAAAAACTATTCTAAACTCCATATGCTGGAGATTGGGGATTTAGCTCAGTGGCAGAGCGCTGGCCTAGCAAGCGCAAGGCCCTGAGTTACAGCCCCAACATCCTCCCCTTCGAAAAATCCATGTGCTTTGTGCAGATACTTTATGGCCTAAAAATATATAGACTTTAACTGTAGGCACCTTTGTTGTAGAAGACGGAAGAGGCAAGGCTCTGGGAGTGTGGTTGAGGTGCGTCTTGTTATTTTCCAATAAAATGCTTGCCAGCTTTTTAGTCTCAAGCTACCTAGTCTACCTCTCTATCTATTATGCAGAATCTGCCAAAAAATGTGTACACACTCAGGAAAAGAAAAACTTGTAAAAGTATTTTTATACAAAATGTATTGCGATATCATAAGATTAATACAAATTACCATGGCCTGTACAATTACAAAAGGTTTAAAGTGAGGCTGTTAGATTCCAGACATTTATTAGTCTGACAAACTTCTGCTGGGGTAACTTTGGTCATTGAGATTGCTGCACGTGTGTTTTCAATGTCTTCTCCCAGGGCTGGCAGGGTAGTGGGCTTTCTGCAATGTGTGACATCTTCTAGGGTCCTCCATAGGAAGGTAACACCATGTGTTAGCAAAGCGTCATACTATTTTTCTTTTCCGAAGAAGTTTCGGAGTCTAGCCAGTGTTTTGGTTTATCATGATTGACAGCCTTAACTAAATTTTGTCTTATTTAGCTAATTTGATTGTATCATTAGAGTCACAAATACAACAGGGAAAACCTGATGTTTCAATTACTTTTCTACCTGGTGGTTGAAGATTCGTGTTGAATCAGCCACTCGGGCTCTCCTTGGTACTTCAGACAGAGGGAATTTCATCACACAACGGGATTTCACATGTAATGTCTCCAGGTTTCTATCTGAAACATAAAATATGAACTTTTTTTTTACAAGAATACAAAATGAGGCTTAACAATATCAGTTTTACAGCAGAAAAGTACAAGTTAGGCAATCTCCAGCTGTTATCCTGTTAGGTTATCTCTCCTGGGCAAAATATCCTTTCCAATTATACTCAAACTGAAAAATTGTCAATTATATGACATCTAATAGCTTCAGCAACTGGAAAGAAGCTAGCACAGACCTTCCTACTCAGGAAAAAAATAAAATAGGATGAATAATTTCAGGAACAGTGTGAATGAGAGAATTTATTGACAAAAAATCATGTAAGCCAAATTAAAAGAAATGTAAATGTTTCATCGGTATTTAGGCAACAATGAAAAATCCAATTGGAATATGTGTGACTCAGATAAGTCCTGGATATTAAAATGAGAAAAGAAAGAATAAGAAAGAGTAATAAGAAGGTAAGAGAAAGAAGAAAGGTAAAAAAGTTAAATAAGACAAAGGTAATGAGTCAAATAAAGTTAGATAATTTCAAATAGATAAGGCCTGTGGATGATGGACTGCTCGGAGGGGAAAAAAGTTTAAAAGAGAGAAGTAAAAAATCATTACAAATAATAAATGAGTCCTGAAACAAGATACAGAAAATATTTGATAATTGTGTGGTATCCTAAAATGGAAATAATAAATTATGTTTAATGAAACCAAATGAAAAATATTTGTTTCAAAAAAATGCCACCCACCTGTCAGTATTGGCATTAAAATATTACAAGGCCCTTATCTCCATATCTAGGGAAGAATATGTTGCAGAAAGGAAATATGTCTAGGTTGCAAGTTACGTTTCATGCATACTTTATATGAGTTAAAGTAGGCAGTATGTTTTTGAATATCCTTTTGGGATTACTGCTGTATTATTCTAATATGCAGAGAGGATGGTGTGATATAGTTGTTATAATAAAATGGCAACCTGCATTGAGACCTCAATTACTGTACCAAGTACCTTTGAGCGATCTGCCTTCCCAGCCTCATATCAGCCCCATGACTTTGCTACTGAGTGTAAACTATTTTATTTGAGGAAACTAAAGTGTAGTGAGATCATAGAGCCTCAGAACTTCTAACTGACAAAGCCTTATATAGATTTATTAAATTACATTTATTAAATTATATTTATTAAATTATCCTTGTATAAATATTATTAATTTCAGTGAAGAAAACATAAAATCATTTGCTGCATTTTTAAATGAACCAAGTATGCTTGTATCAAGATTTACACATAATGTAAGTAAAAGAATATAAATCAGGATGAAAATCCCAAGTTATGGTTTTCTAATAATCATATCTTACAGAGAAAGTATGACACGTATACCACACATATACAGATAACACTTTTAGCGCTGAATTAGCTTCATACGTGATTTCGGTTGCTAAGGCAGCCCAGACCTCCTCTCACGCTGCACGGGGGAGGGTGCCTGCCACTGACAGGCTCTCAGGGAAATTTGGGGCAGGTGACACAGTATCTTTCATCAGCTCTTAGCAAGTATTCTACTACCCCAGTACTTTGGTTTATAGTAAATAGTTTATTTAGTGCTGCATTGTAAATAAAGTAAGGACAATGTTTATTGTCAATAAAAACAGGCTAAAGCATTATAATCTGCCTGATTGCTGGTTGCTTGTTCTCCGTCTCCCTATCTCTCCCTTTCTTTCTTTTTTTAAATTAAAATTTATCCAGAATTACACAAATTTACGATCATTACACAAACTTACAGACCATAATACATTGTGCCATTTACATATAACAACAAGCAATGTAAACGACCACATGGACGCAGTATCAGGTTGCAACTACGTAAAGTTCACTGTAGCGCATAGTGTATGTTACTATTTTAAATTTGGGTTATTAGGTTCTTGTTTTTAGGCTCTCTTTATTCCTCTGAATTCTCATTCCCCTCCCCCTTGCCCTTTTCTTGAATCAAATGGCTGAAACCTGTAGCTACAGGTGTTTTTTTGTTTTTGTTTTTGGGTTTTTTTGCCTTGTGTGGTGGACTTATTATTGTGGTCAACGTGCGCCAGAACGCCCAGCTGGACTGAGTTGGTGGGCTCTGGGTGTAGAGGATCCACCTGAGGATTGTTGCTGGTGCAACATAAAGGCGAACGGGAGCGGGAGACACGGGCCGGCTCTTTCCCAGGAGAAGCTCTGTTCTGACTGGTTCTCCTGAAAGGAACTCAGCTGTTGTTGCTGAAGAAGGAGCTTGGGGGTTTGCCGTCGTCCAGGACGGCTGCTGTTGCTTCGGGGGAGCTCTGGTCTTCATCTCTGCTGCGAGCAGCGTGTCCTGGTTCCAGTAAAGATTCCTTCAGCCGTCATCTGCAGACACGGACGTACATGGGACAGTCCTGAGGGCTCGCAGCCTTTGACTGGATCTTTTGGGTCTTCGGTGTGTAGATAGATGCTCGGCACTCTGTCTCCATTTGGCTTATGGGTGAATCTGCTCTATTGCAAACCATTGACTCTAGAAAGGTAACTAATATACCTTGTTACCTTTAAAGTATGATTCAGCACTTTATCTTTAGAGATAGTTTTTGGTTTTGGTTTTTTCCCAGTGGTGGGAATTGAACCTAGTTCCTTCTCACTAAGCTATACTGCCAGTGCTTTATTATTCCGATCCTATGAGTATGACTTTCATAGTTATGTTATTTTAGGTTTTTGGAGTTTTGTTTTGCTTTTGTTTTGTTTTTGCTTTAAGACAAATTCTCATGAAGTTACACGGGCGGGGCTGAAAGTTGTAATCCTCCTGCCTCTGCCTCCCGGACTGCTGGAATTATTTTATTAGGCATGCACCGCCACACCTGGCTTTTCGTTATATCTCTAACATAATCAAGTAATAATATAATTTAGTTTTTTAAAGTCTAGTGACATGAATTTATATTTTGTGATACTGAGCAAAGTGAAATGCTTCATTTTGTCTCTGTTCTTTAACTGAAATTCCTCTCTTGCTCTAGTCTGCCTGGTTTCAGTTTCCTGATCCTGTCTCTAGCTTCCAGCCCAGCCTTCAAATAGCCTCTCAGGTCTTTTGTTTTGGACTGTTCAGTTTGGCTTTCATTTTACACTCTATTGAGAAATGCAACAGTTCACCAGTTAGATAACGCATCACCTTTGGGAAAACCTTCATCACCGTTTATTATTACATGATCTTATGGTGGGGCTGGCACGCCACACACGCAAACATGACCATGACAGGATGTGACCTCACCTGCTAAAGCAGCTAGGTCCAAGAGGGCAGAATGGGTAATGCACTTGAAAATAATCAGCCTTTCTCCAAGTTGATACTCATTAATTCACTGAATTAAAATATTTCCTGAACATCTATTTCATCTAAAATATAAAGTTGGGAAATTAGGGATATGAATACAAAGAGTTTTTAAAAGTCCCTTTTCTCAAAGAAGTTATCTTTGTACACTGAAGAATTATGCAAATAACTAGATATATACATTTAAAATAAAATTAGGACTAAGTCTACTGAAGCATAAAGTAGGGCTCTACCAATTCTGATTGGGAATAACTCAGAAGATGACGTTTGAATTGCCCTCTAAAAAATAAAATACTAATAGGTGATAATAGAACCACCTAGAGAAATGAAAAGTTATTCAGTAATAAAGGAATAACAGACCCAGAGGCAAAGAGTTAAGAAATAATCTTCCAAGTACACAGAGCAACAAGTAAGTGAAGTGTGTGGGATCCAGAATCACTTAGGAAATAAACAGAAATATGTGATTCAAAAGACAGACCAGTACAAGATCCTAGAGTATTTTGAATGATAAGATTTGAAACTCACCATAGAGAAGAAGAAAACCATGGATATTCATTTACCAAAAAGTCACTCGATTTTCTCACAAATGAGATTGCCTTTGCTGAGAGTGCCTTCCCACCATGACCCTCTAGCCCTCTCTTTTACTTGGTGAAGTCCATGAGTGATTTTGGTTCTCAGGTCCTGCGGGTGTCGCACTATTCTGTCAAGGCTTCCAGAATTTTGTCCCAGGCTGGGCCATGTACTACAGCCACCTTCCTTCGTTTTCTCAGACTACATACATATCATTTTAAGATTCTTATATGATAGTTGTCTTTTTCTCATACGTATTCTCACTGAAATTGGGGGAGAATTTATCCTTAAATTTGGGGAACATTTATCCTTAAATTGGGGGAGACTTTGTCCTTAAATTTGGGGAGAGTTTATCCTTGGTTTTTCTATCTTCAAATGTCTTTCCAATATGTTGTCTTCTAGGTGCTTAATAAATGGTAGGAAATCGTGTAACATGGTTGGAAATTTTCTCAACACCTGAGAAGGTATACTATAGAAACAACAGAATCTAGTGAGAGATAATAGCTAGATGTCCACTGTTACAGGAAAGTATAGGAGGAGATGATGGGAATACAGAAATGGAAACAAGACACCGGGGAGAGAATGCTGGTTAGAGGGGCCAGAGGCAAGAGGACTGCTTTGAAGATGACCCTTGATAGCATGGACAAACATTGTGCATTATCCCATGTAAAGACAATTTTACCAAATGAAGATGGGTTTTCTTTTTTATGTATTTGATGTGCCTATTGGAGCACCCATATTTTTAAAATATTTGTCTAGAAATTGGAGCCATTCCTCTTTAAAGCAGAAATATGAGATACTATTTCTGTTGTCATAGAATCTAAAAATTATCCTTCAGCAAGTCTGAGCTGTCATATTAGAAGAATCTGTAACAATGAGAAAAAACCAACAGAGAAAAATGTGTCTATGGTCATTTCCCTTTGAGAAAAGCAAGGTCTATTATGTCCCACTAATCTTATGATTTGGGAGTTCAGAAGTTCAGTTTCTGTTGGCACCTTGCTCAAATGGCTCCAGATTAATTATGTGTCATGTCTCTTTCCTCTCCACAGTACGCCGTCTGGCTAGTGCTCTGGGTTGCGTGGAACGTGTTTGTTATCTGCTTCTATCTGGAGGCTGGGGACCTCTCAAAGGTAATTTCCCATCCGATTCGCCTGCGTCACCAGCAGTCTGTTACCAAATCTCTTGCTCAGTAAGGCAGAGTCACCCTGCTCTCCTCACCTTGGTGCCCTGGCATGAAGGTACATT